>PNEQ01009743.1:0-31398 GCA_003012365.1 Medauroidea extradentata
TGACACAGGAGTGATTGTGTGCATAACTAGTTGTGTTGTGAGAGTTCTAGTTGATTACTGTTTTGTGTATTTCGTAGCTTTGTGAGCTATTAAATCCAGTACTTAATTTAACTCTTTTATTTGTAATTATAAGACCTCTATCCCAAAGAACTCATGGGAATTGCCCACATATAAAGTTTGTGCTCTCAAACTTGTAACAATATGCTAACAAGAAAAGTTGGGGCATAACACATTACACGAGACATCTATGATACATACAACTACGAAGTATTTGCGTGAGGTTGCGGTAAACTAGCTAGGAACGATCTTCGAATAAGTATTCTGTATTTGAAATGTAATTAATAAATTACGTTGGGTTAGTAAATTCTGCCGAGATTACGAAATACCAGAAAACAATACAAGTATACATTTAGAAAATTATTTGCCGACGCTACAACTAGCTATAGAATAGACTACGTGCGATTACTGTTACGGTATGAATTAGTCACTAAAAGTTCATCGGTTCAAATTTCTTTGGAATTTCCACCTTTAGCCGTCAAAAGATACAGTAACATTGTAAATAACTTATTAGGCATGTTGAGAGTATAGGAAATAAAAGCAAAAGGGAGGAAAAAGTGTTAAAGGGATGAATGTTTATTTATTCTCTTGTTCGCACTCCTCAGCACTTGCATGAAAAACCGTCAAGTTACTAGACTAACATTTTCCAAGTTTCCCGCAGCCAACTCCCACGTTCAAAAAAAAAAAAATATCCGGCGGCTGCGAACAACGAACACGCGCAAACAAAAAACCACCTCAATGAGGCACGAAATTACGGTCAAAAGGTCGCGGCGCTTGAAAGAGAAGAAGGCAGTGCACAAACGTTGCCCTCTGCGTTCCGCTTTATTGATTTCACATTCTAGTGTTTCCGAGCCTCCCCCAGTCCACCCCCTCCCCATAGCCCTTAACATTCATTCCCTAGGGGCCGTCTTTTCTACACGTACTTCTGGCTCCCGCCGCGAGACGCCGCCACGCTACGAGCTGCCTTTAGTTCGCCCGCTCGCTGCTTGGAGCGCTGCGAAGTGTTGCCTCGCACGGCCGCCACTAGCAGCACTTTCCACGACAGCCTTAATCCAATACCGGACACGCTTTATTGGAAACATTTTTTACCATCGATCCTAGGAAGAAGTGCTTGCAATTAGTTTTTTATTACGTTGTACCACATCACATCTCTTTACAATGGATATTTCTTTGATACATTTACGTACGAAGTTCGACAGAGAACAGTACTGGTACACACATTTCATAATATATTCAGATTTTATGTTCCACAGAGCAATTTTTTCATGCTATAGAACTCATCACATAAAAAATAAATAAAAGATAGCTTATCTACATATGTACACAAATAATTACATACATTCCACAGACCCATCAATTTAAATTATTGGTTACGTAACAAAATCTAACAAATATAAAATTAAGTTTTACCTAAATTGTATTTACAATACAAGTACTTAACATTGCCATAATAGAGGGTAGCTTATTACAGTATTACATTTAACAGATATAATAATGAAAGTACCTAAGTTAGGTCCCATAATATGCCTACGTTACATGTGAAACACACCAAGATTTGTCTATAACATACTGGATTAGGCTATATTTTCATGTGGATAACTGTAGAACCAACTGTTTAAAATGAAATTAAACAAAATTATTTTAATTGTTTATGTTTAGTCTATATTTTAATGGTACGAGGGATTTTACTATACAACCTAATTCAAATATTTCCTACAGTTTTCAAAGTGTATGTTTTATTTACAGAGTTGAGATAGAAATGAATTTTGTTTTGAGTGTTGCGTTTGTAGATCTCTTCATTTGTAAGATATTAATTTCTATTTTTATCAATGTACAAATTGTGTGTGTGTGTATATATACTGTATATATATATATATATATATATATATATATCAGTAGCAGAGCCGGTGAAGTCAGATTATGGATGTTCATACAATGTCCTGAAAAATAATTAAGAAAGAAAAGTTTTTAGTTAGAAACAGTCACAAATTGTTCCTACACACTAAATTTCATGTTGTTTTGCTAAACTTATGATGATACAAAATGTGGGTTAAAATTTAATTACTAGCACTGAAATGTGTTTCTCATTTCCATTTATTTAATTTCCGGGTATATTTCAATATGAATCTTAAATAAGCAGTAAGTATGAATAATTTTCTACCAGTTTAAATTTAATTGCAAGATTATCATTTTCGGTTAGTAAATGATAATTAATATTTTCTTTATTCGTAATGTTCAACGTTAAACTATTATTTTCTAGTAAGATTATTGGGTAATATTTCATATCTTTGATTGTTTGTTTTATTGCATCCGTAAGATCTTGTCAATACACAATAGTACAAATATATTGGACAAGTCATGAAGATTACACAATAAATAGAAAACTTATATATTTAAAACAATTGCACATGTTTATACAGACACTGCTATCTCATATGGTATATGGATTCATACTAGGGTGACATATGTAAAAAAAAAAAGTCTCTGTAATCATAAATATTCATTACCTACACTCTGTATTATTGACATTTGTTTTACATTTAAAATCACAGTGTCTCCTAGCCAGTTTTGCTCAAGGCTCGTGTCACATTTTTGCGCAAAATGTTTAGTTTGTTCTGGTATTAGACAAAGAGTACTGGCATCTAGCAAGGTGTTTTACAGTTGCGGGGATGTAACACTAGCTGCGCCAGTAGGTGCTGCCACCAAGAAGAAAAAGAAGGAACAGTTTCCACGATCAACTGGCATGAACACAGTCAGACCTGTGCACTTCTCCAATGTTAAAACTTCCATAAGAGGTAACGTCATTTTGTCGTGCTCATACGCAGAGGCCAAGAAGAGAGGCTGACAGAAGAGCACAGCTCTGTCTGTTATGCACAGTACAGAGTTGCATCATAGCAGCTTTACAGCATAAAAACTCTGTGCATTTGTGATCGGTTAGACAAACATTTTAAACTGTACTGGCACTACAAAATACACAAGAATGTTTCAAATATTTTACAATAATGCTTCACAGAAAACTGGGTGTGCACGTGCACTTGTGCACTTACATGCCGGCCGCTATTGATATACACACACACACACACACACACACACACACACTGGGAGAATCTTCAAATTCTTGAAATGCTTTCTGCAGTTATGAGTGGGTGACATATGTCACATAATGTGGAGTGCTTGTTTTTGAGACAGGAACACTGCCTTGTAAATTTGTGTTCAGTCAAGAGGCTTCAGGTATATAATTTTTATAATCTCTGCACTATTTTGCAGTCTGAATTTCACGCAGACTGTCAACGAATTCAAATATGGTATGATTTTTCTTTTTATTTTTCACTCTTCGCTAATATGTGAAGGTATTACAGTTTGCTGTCGACAATGTAAGTGATATTTTTATCCACTAGATTCTGAAAAGCAATTAGTATTTTCATAGTTGTTAAAGAGACATTTGCTATCACTTCTGAAATCTAAGTCTCAAAATGAAACATACCTTTCATGTACAGTATATTTCTGCGTGAAAGACGCATATTAGAACCCCCTGCACCCCAAAAAATTCCTTAGACGCTAGCTATACCTTCTACATTTATAGGAGCAGAAGTTACAGAAGGTACCAACCACGTGAATGAAGCTACTTTGTGTGTTTTAATGATAAATACAAATTTTAAATTTGCTCCTGCAAGGAGAAATAAATATTCATTATTAGCAGCTCAGACCACCTCATAACTTTATTCACCATCAAATTGCCATCTGTATTTTTAATCAACATTGTATGTGACACAATCTCTTAGTCAAATTCCACTGCAAATAAAGTTGAAAGGTCACAGCTTAAAGTCCCCTGGAAAAAGCGCAAAACGAAAGCCCTGCCCGAAAGTTTGGCGCGTTGTGAATAGAAGTCAAGACGTTACTGTCGAGTATGGCAATCTGAACCTTATTTCTCACCTGTCTGCATGTCACACATGAAGAATTACATACTGTACAAAGGCCTCTTAAAAACACAGTTATACATAAATTCAAACATACATACATATATTATACTGACTGCTTTAGGATGAAGTACGTACAATTTGTGTGGTAATAGCTCATGAGAAAGTATTGCCAGTTAAATATATGTTTACAGTTTTAGCACAAAGTAAACTGTAGTGGGAGTAATGGTACTCTGAACATTGACTAGCCTAGAAATTGTTAATTTTTTCAAAAATTTGAAATGAAATATCATTTGATATTAAGCAACAACACTAAGAATAGTGCCAAAATAATTAAATACAGCGTGGTTTTTGATGACATAAAAAGAAACCAAATTCTGAATTCCATTTTCAGGGTAGGATTATGGCTGCCTGGGAGAGTGCATGCCTGCGCGAGGGATTAAAAAATTCTATCGCACTGCTCAGTAATTCTAGAAAATTAACTCACACAATCCTATTTGGCCAGCTCAGGCTAACTCTAACACCTTAAGATAACTAACAAACATCTCAATATGGAAACTACTTTGTCTAGTTCATTACAATGAGTATTTAAAGTACCGTAAATGTTAATTTCCAGATTCTACACTCCGGCCCACCTCAGTGACTGAACTGGATTACCTCACTTCACTGTTTGCATGTTTATCGTAAAGTTTCAGTCAAGGTAGATACCAAATTCAAATTTAACTAAAAACACATCAATTGAGTTGATTCAATCAGCACCACATAGAGAATATTCCACATAAAGATGATAAAAAATCACTACCCTTGTGCTGCAACACTTTTCCTTAAACTTTCATGAACAATACTTATTTTTACTTACTTTATTTTACCATTGGTTTACCTACCCACGCACCGTTCAGCCAAAGGCCGGTTTGCAACAAATACGTGTAACATTAGAATATACTTTACATCAACACTTAAGAAGAAAAAAATTACATACTATTAATGAGACCAAACATAAATAATACAGTTCACATTAATATAATTAGATGACTGAAGGTATACTGTACAACTGCAGTACATAACATTTTATTTACTTACATAAAGATAAAAGGACAAATAAAATCAACTGTGATATTATTGCCTATGCTACAATACCATGCACCTTGTACGCAAATGTCCCGTGTCTGCTATCCTCTCTGATATCTGGAGTTGTCCAAACTGCTGCATTCAGGAAACTGCCACCAGTCAGCAGTAAATGCTTCGTATCACATTTAAATTCAAATTTGTTTTTGTTTGGTGTATTTGTTTTTATGGAGAGTATTAACATGGCCAATAAATTGATTTATAATCTCTCATTGAGCCTCCATTTTATTGTTTGTTTACAAATTGCACGCAGATTCATAACTTCAAATTATTATTATTTTTTACACAGGTGTTAGGACAGAGTACAACATAGAACAAAAATTAAAAATTGACAAATTAGCCGAGGTCAGGGACAGAGGACATACATTATGACGTCACCTGATCATGTGGACCAATCAGTGCCTCAAATGTGAGCGATAACAGGGAACCGAGGACACCCGCGGACACTGCAATTGTAGCACAGTCTTATAGTGGACGTGAGTTTGGTTTGTTAGGATGATATTGTTGTTCACTTCACAATTTGGCTGCTTGATAGGTAAATGATTTTTCGTACATAGTAGTGCCATGAACCGAGACACTCAAATTGGATTTGTGATAAGTAAAATGTCCATGATCAGGTATTAGTTGCGCTAATTTTTTATAAAGATATATTGGTTGTTTAAAACCTTTCTATTTTTGTAATCTGCATGCTAAACTGTCGCAGTCTTCTATTGTCCTCGTCCATCCAGTCAGTGTTGTAGATATTTGGATGTGTGTTCCCTTTTATTGTAGACATATCACAGACAAGAATTCTGTAGCTTCTGTATTTTGTCTTTAAAAGATTTTTCTATTCCTATAAACAAACCTGAGCAATAACTGAAAGGGGACAGAACCAAGATATCACACACTTTTTAAGCTTTAAACTTATAGGTAACATATGTCTAAATTTTTGTAGATATTTAAGACAATAGTACGCTGTTTGCACCAAGCCTGCAATCTGCCTGCACCAATTTGGATTCACATTGAGTTTAATGCCCAAGCTCTTCGCTGAAGTAACATCTAGGATTAACTCATTATTTATTATAATGACTTGATGCAACTGCAAATTTTTTAATGTTATTTTGTGTTCCAATTTTCATGTAAAAGCTTTTGTTCGCGTTAATTTGAAGGCTGTTTTTGCTACACCAATTATTAATTTTTTCTAGATCTCCACTTATTTTACTAATAGTGGGAAGCAAGTCATTTAGCGAGAATAAAATGTACAGTTGTGTATCATCTGCATACTGGTGGCATGTTATAACTAAGACATGATGGGAGGTCCCGGACACATGTAGAGAATAGGATCAGCTCTAGTACTCCAGATTGCATAAACTTAGCATGTGATCACTTTATTCCCTCACTGGTGTTCATTTCTACAATCTGATAACGACTGTGTAAATAACTTCTGAACCATTCAATTCCACTTGGAGATAACCCTACTTGACTTTACTTATCTACCGACATTTCGTGATTTTTAATATCAAAGGCTAAATGTTATTTTCAATCTATCCCTGGCCATGTATATTCCATCGGTTACATCCAGAAGTGCTTGTACTGCGATGAGGATGAAAACCAGATTGTTTGTCGTTTAAGTTTAAGTGGTCTGATAACTGCCTGTGAATTACTTTTTTGAGGAATTTGGAAATCACGGGTAGAACATTGATTGGTCTAAAGTCCTTTAGTTCTGTAGGGTATTTAACTTTCGCAATCAGTTTTATTTTTGCTAGTTTACATGTTTCAGGGAATGCAGAGCTGTTTACTGATGTATTTACTATGTCCGTGCTGGTACACAACATGGTGTACAAAGTTTTACCATATTTATATCAAATTCATCTATTCCTGACGCTTGCATACTTACAGAATTAATTAATTTATGAATAGTACTTTGAGATACGGTCTGAAAGTAAGGAGTGTGAAAATTTTATTCTGGTTTCTTTGTATTTTGTATTCGTTTTGGGTTGATGGCTGCGGAATTTGGCTGCAATGAATAAAATAGTTATTGGCCTATTAAGTTACATTAAGAGGTTTGGTTACCTGTAACTCTCAAACAAAAGTGTACAAAAAATAAAAAAAAGTAAAAATTAAGTAACTTATCCACAGTCAGCCTATTTAAAGTAATGTTATTCCACAACCCACTTCAGCATTTTATGAAAATAATAACAGATGATGTTGGATAAAACATATACAAAATGTTCATTAAAAGTGTTCAACTTAGCACTAAAATCATATCGACAGACTTGAGACCAGTGGCTAAGCATAGATGTGTTTCAAAAGGAAGCCACCCTTACTGATGATTATACACAACTGAGTTTTCTGTCCAAAGAACTGTTGGATTTATATTGGTATAGATGGTTCGGGATAAAGTAGGCATTCAAGAAAGGCCTGCTTAAGTTCTACTTTTCTCCAGACATGTCACTGATGTTTGCACATGAAAGATAAATTGAGCAGTTGGCATGGATCAATACAGTTTAGTAAATAAATGTAAATTTACTATATAAACTACAATTATGTCGATTTTGTTAGATTTTCTTTCAGTATTGATGTATTTGAATTGGAAAAAACACGGAACTATATACTGTAGCTTAATTTTGCTGCCAACCATACAAGCAGTAACGCAACTATAGTTAATGTTGAATTATATTCAGTAATGGCTTGCTATATTTTTCAAAGGTTAAATTTTTAGTGCTCACTTATCTCGAATAACCAATAGGCATACTCCCTAGCCAGTAGAGTGCAAGAAAAAAAATTTCCCAATCACACGACCTCCGCCACAGGAAAATACTCTGCTGGTTGCATCCAGGAGTTGCCACAGCACGTGTTAAGTGTGTATCAGTGGTTTGCAATAAAACGAGCACTTTTAAATACTGTAGTGCCTAATAATATTCATTGTGATTTCAGATGTAAACTCTAATACGTTAAGATCTAGAATTTAAAAGTTCTCATATTATCCTGAACCACTTACGTATAATCATATACCTGATACTTAGAGACATGGAAAATTATGCGAAAAGAACAATTTCTAACATTTCTGTGTAACGGTTATGCGATATCTGTTCTCTTACACAATTTAAAAAATTCAACTCATCAAAAACAGCTGAATAGGAACCAGTGGTCTTGAAGGGCATCACGTACATGTAGTTTCATGGAACAGAAGCAAGCGAATGCTGAAAGCAACTGCGACATCACTACACATCGAGCACGGGTACGGAAAGTTACATACAATGTCAAGTGGAAGACTGGAATGTTTTATCGTCAATAAAATCTGAACTACATCAAAATTCAATGTGATTTTTTGCAGAGTAGACATTTTATCAGCGGACGTTTAGTTATATAACACTATGTGGTAGTATGCTTTACTTTCGAGAAAAAAATAAAAACTGTTTTAGAAGGGCTTGAAACCACAAAATCTACAAAAATGGAAAGCCGTCATATTTATAATTTTTTATATAATATATAGGCCCTAGGTCTCTATAATAACCGAAATTTGAAAATTTCTACGCGAGAGGTATACGGATGTTAAAATTATTTTCAAATTAAAATGACAGTATTTTTATTAAAGTTTGTCACTTTTTAAAATTACCTCAGCTGCTCAGTAATCATTTGAATGAGGCATGAACAATATTACAGGGCATTTTATGAGAACATCGTACTTACAAAAATTATGAATTTAAAGATTCTTGTTAGTAATATTATTAGTATTATTACTTGAATTCTATTAAAAAATTTCAAATATGATGACGGTAGAAGCGAAATTCCACCGCAATCTACGTAGTGATAGGGCAGGGATGCAGAAAATGTATTTGGGATGACTATTTCCCCAGAACACATTATTTTGACCTAAAATTTTCCACCAAAGCAATTGCACACTTTTTTAAACACATTAAGGTGCAATTTGACTAAGTTAAAAATTAATAACTCTCTTTAAGAGTTTACCGAAGGACAATATACGTGACAGCTCATTTACGTGCACGTGCAGATACGGTACCGGTTATTTTCTCAACAAATATTCCCCCTAAGGTATTCTGATTTCCTCCGAACCTCGTTCCCATGATCGGACATATTCTGCACCCCTGGTGATAGGAGTATCTTACCGTTATTTCTTCTTCTGACAACGGCATAGTGTCATAGTACTAGAATAGACGTAGCGACTACTCAGTATTTCCATATAATTTTCAACTCTGTAGTTGGATGAAGTCTGAATTTACTGGTCTTGAACGACATGAATTTGGAGCCAGGACAACGCCCATCACTTTGGTATAATGTTGTATTACATTCACATTTCTTTCATCATAACCTTCTGGTATTCCTAACAACTATATTTTTTTTAAAACACTAACAGTTATTACTCTCTGCTAATAACATACAGAAACAAACAATATTTAGAGGTTTCAAACAGCAAAAAAAATTACTGACATAAACACATTAAGACCTATGATTTCCTACTGCATACGCAAAATTATTTTCTCTAACACAATTACAATCTTATTCAGTCGCCAAATTGAATTTAGATTAAATTTAAATAACAAAACATATGAACAGTCTAATTATTGTCAGTGCATGAGGTCTCCGCTGTTATATATTTCAAAATTATTCAATTTACATAATTACTACTGACAAAGATTTATACAAATAAAACTGCAAGCAATGATTTATAGGGAGAGACAAAGGCCACTAGGCAACTAATTATATATTCAAATTAGATAAACACAATTAGGCCTACTCACATGGTACAGTGGAGCTTGATGACACACGACAAAAGGACGGCACACATTTTTGTATAAATTTTTTGTGTGTCGTCGTCCTGTTGTTTATCACTACCAAGCTCCACGGTACCATGTGAGTACTTGTGTTTCTCTAATTTTAATATGTAAATAAAACTGTAACATACAGTGAAAAAAGTTCCTACATATTACAATATTAAAAACTAAATATTTTGACAATACATTAGAAATTCAAATTTAAAAAGTAACACACTTTCATGGTATCTACATTAAGACCCTGACCTGACTTCCAAGAACATTACTCACCTAACTAAGATGGATGTTCTAGAGAAAGCGACACCAGCACGCTTCTTGTAGGCCCTGCTATGTCGCAAACTCGCCCTACGAAACCGCTATACAGGTACCTCTGTAACACAAATCACAAAGAAAAATAGCTTGTAACATTGGAGGATAGGCAGGGACAGATCTTTTCTTTTCTCAGCCATTTATTTATGTAGGCACTAGTAAACTGAATGTAAAGGAAAATTTTTTTTTCCCAACTGTAAACATAAATTTTTTCGTTACTTTGAAAGAGTGCTTTGCAGCCAGGAATAAATAAATTTAATACCTACATTTATTAAGCCTATTTTATAACATAAGGCCACTTAGTGATAAAGGATGTTGAGCTGAGTCATGTTATTTTTAGATTTGTTTCGGTATAAATTTTGTTGGCAAGTACCAGAATATCAGTGGAATTTATGAGAAATTTATTGTAAGTGGGACAATGATTAGCTGAAGAGGTAACAATGCCATCAGATCAGCGGTGTACCGGTAGCATGTTCCCTCTCCACCATGTTGAAAAAAATTGTAACATTGTGGAGTACGGTCGTTCCACGGGGCTGAGACCAAAAATTGGCAATTTAATGTGCACATTTACTGGCTGAAGTTTCTTTTAATTATTTTGAACATTTAAACTTTTACACCTAAATTTATTTCTGCCTGCATACAAGGCCATGAGGGTGTGCACAGGATTGCAAAACCCACCCTCCTTCATAAAATTTTGCAGTGTATTTCACAACAGCGTACCTTTTCATACATGTAAGTGTCAAACCTTGCAGAAAGCTGTAAGACACTAGTGTTGGGCAAACATGTAATTCAAATTTATGTTCAGAAACAACCTATCAACCAAGTCAAGTTCCTGTGACCTTGTAGAAGTGGAGCTGCAACAATCTATAAATAGGTTTAATACAGGTAAAACTGAACAGGCCCCTCAACTGCAGCATTTTATACTTAAGTTAAATCTGCAATAACTTGGTATAGGCCTACGTGGTTCAAAACAAAGTGAGAATTTTCAAAAGCCCTGCTTCATTTCTCTTTTAAGGGCGCCGTCTACTAGAATCGTGAAGAGGTGTGCAGACCTTTAACAATCCTGATTTCATTCGAAAACCATGCAACATGTTGTCACGCAGTTAGGCTACGAAAAGCATTTAAGGATCTTAGTACAGGTACCTATATAATTTTGCCATTAACTGTTATTGTTCCTAACAAGTATTTTTTTTAGAGTGTGAAAGTGACCGAATCGGGACTTTTGACGCTGATTTTTATGCAAGAGTAATCATTTTCACGATATTCTGAATATTATAGACCTGTAGAGCGACTCTTTCCCTTTCGTCGCGTAAGATAAAATTATATGGTCACCGCTGAAATTCCCATAGTAAAAACAGTTCGGCGGGAAGCTTACACGCTAGTTCAGCGCTTCGCTCGTTGAGGCGACGCAGCATTTGATGCGCGCTTCAAGGTCGACCTTGCTGCTCCGTCGCTTTTGAGTCTCTCACGCGCGGGTAGATGGTGCCCTTAAGTACCTACCTAAGTCTGTATAAATCTGCTCTAAATGAATAACTTAACAAGGCCTTCTTAAACATTTGAAACTAGACTTCTAACAAAAAGTTAGCGGTGCTCAACAGTAAAATCTAATAACATGGTAAATAATATTTGCTTCAACGTACAAATAGAAGAAACATTACACCATTTCCAGGCAGTATTTTTACTACAGTTCAAAGCAGAGTGCTGACAAACAAAAGATTAACTTAAGGTTGCTCAGTTTACTGCGAACCACCTATATTAGCATAGTCACACCCTGCCTGAAAGTATGTTACAAAAATAAAATAAATCAACCCCTTCAACTAAGATCACAAAGTGGCTACAGAAGGCCACAAACATGAGTAAAGGTACTTAGTTTGCCCATTCGCACATGACCAAGTTTTATCGATCACTGGGTTAAAGGAAGGGAATAAAATTAAATTAATTTTCTTGCGGCAATTAGCCAGTTTCGTCAGCTAACAGTACTTAGCTTTCCCTGTGCTTTAAGCATAGTAACCAGAAGTAGATCCATAAGTCGCTCTTGTGGCTCCTTTGATGCTTGTAAACTTTATAGGTCACACTATACATCACATAATGTGGCGGGTCACAAACTATTGCTTGATAGACATTAGATTCCTGGAGTTAAGTTTTTGCCAAAACTTGATTTCAACAAAGCCACATTATAAGGAAGGTTATTTCAGCAAGGATCAACTGAGATTCATATCTAGTGTGATACACATTTACGAGAATAAAAATAACTTGCGCTCTAAGATTTTGTGATACTGACATGACAATAGAAATAGTCAAACTAGGTCTAACAGAAAAATTGTCTTAATGTGTTCCATTGTAAACTTTCAAAAAGTCAAACAGCGTAAGTTACATCTTACTTGCAAACTATAAAAAAAATTACAGAAGATTGACAGGTCACTAGAGAGTAGTGAAAAAACTTAGGACCTTGCCTATCTCGGAGTCCTAACACGAGCAATTATATGTTATACCATATTACCTACCGTATATTAGGTTCATTCCCTACTCAATGATGATTTATTACTAACCATAGTGTCCCTGAATAAAGTTTAAAACTCTTCATCACACGGCAGGGGATGTACAGATGAACAACATGATACAATATACCAAGGGTAGCAGATGCTGAGAAATGCAAGAAAATTGACAAACAAGATGCGGTCTACGAGATTCTCAATCTGTGATGACATAGCAATAATTCTCAGTATGTGACTTCATCAATGCATCAAGTGGGCCAAGTTAACAGTCTGGGGGCAGCGGTGGTGTATTGGTAGTGTATCGGTAGAATCATTCCAAAGTGAGTATGGTTCGATGACAGGTTGGGGTCACTCCCAGAATCTCTAAGTGGGACTCATGTGGGACGATACAGAAGGTAGACGGGATATTATAGGATCTGAAGTTTCCTCAATTTTTCATTCTGGGTGAGCTACCTAATCACCTCAGTCACCTTCATTCATTTGTTATTGTACTACGTAGATGCCTACGTTGGCCTACTGGTGCAGTCAAACTGGCAACATTGCACTTCTGTGCTTCTATCTGCAATTACACGCATATGTGTCAAGAGAGCAGGTCGAGTGGATGGGAGAGATTTCATTATATTTGTAAGTAGTTGCTATTTCAAAGTGATTGCGACCCAAAAGGCCACAATTTGTAGGTACATTTACTGGAAGGCCTACTTTTCAACATTTTCGACGCTAAGTGTCCTATATCATTTTACTTCTCTCTGTATTCCCTACGGGACAAAGAGCTTGAAACGTTATTCTGGTAAACCTGTATATTAAGGACGTTGGACCCGTAAAAATTCAAAATTATATATTTGTGCCAAACACTGTTCAACTTTTACACATCAGATAACACGTCATTTCCCCAAATAAAAAAAAAATTAGGTCCCATAGTTTTAGCATTATGACCTATCAAAGTCACAAAATGGCAGTTGCGGTGTAGCCAAAATAATAAAAAATAATTAACTTGTAGAAACAAGATAATTCATATTGATTCTTAATGATGTGAGCTACTTCAAGACACTTTTGTGAACACAAAGCGATAATTTTTTGTATTTTTAAAAAATTGATGAAAATGAGTAAACTTTTGCATAACTTTGACTTTTGGCTACTACTGAAATTTTCAAAACTGACTTTTGTCAACCATGTCGTAAAATGCATTGATACGCTATCAGTTCCTGTAATTTTGAATTTATTCGTTAATTAATTTTTTTGATTTTGGCTACACCGCAATGGCTATTTTGAGACTTTGATGAGTGATTATGCAAAAACTATGGGGCCTAATTTTTTTTTATTTGAGGAAATGACGTGTTATCTGATGTGGAAAGTTTAACAGTGTTTGGCACAAATATAAAATTTTGAATTTTTACGGGTCCAACGCCCTTAAGTATGTGCAGCTCAGTCAACATGCTGTAAGTATAAAAATTTGGAAAAAACAATTTCAAGTCTAAATGTTGTAGAGAGATTTTGGACACTCAAATGCTTAAGTTATTTGTTCGATAGTTGCACCAAGATGAACATTGTCAGTGGTGGAATTTACAGCCATTGATTTTTGATGAAAAGAACTTTGCAGCAACTTGTTTCTTTGCTTTATATGCACATCTGCAGCTCTGCCCCGAGTTTATTGGCTGTGTGTCTTATTGCAGAAGCGTTGCTCATGTGACTGCGTCAAACAATAAGTTTACTACAACACTAGGCATCTGTGATTTGCGGCTAGAACCTGAAGATGCAGAGTTAAAAACATCCCATCACTAACCATGAAGCACAGCTGCAGATGTGTAAGTAAAGCATTAAAAACAAGTTGATACAAACTTCACTACACAACAGTGGCTCTAGGCATAATTTATGTACCTATGTTTGACATGTAATTGGCCATACTGAACATAATGTAACATGTTTATCCCTATTCTTAATATTGACAGATCTCCAAGGCAGACTGCGCCCTTTATGTTAAGACATCTGACATAGGCCTAATAGGTGGGCATGTACTATGCCTCAAATAACAAATACAACAGTTTCCGACAGTTTTGAAGGCAGTTTTAGCTTTTTCACAGAAATATTATTTTATAGGCCCTATATGTAGACCTGCAAGTAAAACTTAAATTAAAAAATAACCCCCCCCCCCCCCTCCGACTGTAAGTTGGTGAGGAGTCAGGTATCCTGCCTATTACAGCGCATCAGGTCAATGTGACCATGTTATTGTATTATCACTGAAGTCACAGAATACTACATTTATAATATATAATACCAGTAGAAGTGGCTCCCACCCCTACAACAACTAGAAAAGAGCCGATGATCTTCCAAAGGGTGAACAGAGTTTCTTGAATCATAGCAAATATCACTCTCAATAAATCACCTTTCGAACAAAAACTTAGGCCTACATCAAATTTGGTTCATCCGTTTAGGAGCTACGATGCCACAGACAGACACACAGATATACATATGTTATTATAACACCCCTCATTTTGCATAGATGGATACAAATATGGTTAGTTTGTCAGTCAGCTGTGTGATATAGGGAATTAAATTGTGTCAGAGGAAAATGCTGTTTCCGTGGAAACAGCTGTATATTTACAGGACTGTCAACATAACCATCAAAAAATCACAAATTTTATGCAAGAACTGTTGTTAGAAGAGAAATATATCCTAATTATTTATTTTCCTTGACAGTTGAAACAGCCCAATGGAAACAATTTAGGCTGAACACAAGTACCCTAATTAAAATCCCAGGGTAGGCAATAAGTTACCTAAAGATTGTGTATCTACTTGTAAACTTTTATGTTATACAATCAAGAAAAATTTTAATGGAACTTAAAATGAATGATGTATCATAACATGTCATAAAAAAACCTCGCAGCCTCATAAGACATTGCTAAAATGGGTGCAGGATCTAGTTAGCCTACAGACAAATTAAGCTAATCGTATACTGTAACCCACGTATATAATATAAATTTAAGTTATAATATAAAGTAAGCTTTTCTTCCCCTATGAATCCTTCAATAAATTTAGCTAGAAACATCACACTGATGGAAAACAAAAATTTTCCAAGTTGTTTCAGTCTGCCTATCGCACCTGTTGGATCAGGAATTTCTTGAGAACTTTCATTAATTCACTTACTATGTTAATAAGTTGCTGAAGGTCAGATCAAGTCAGTATAAACATGATGTAGGTATGTACGTAAGTAAACTCAGTGCACCAAACCACATGTAAGAATATTACCTTAACAGCAGGCTAAGTTAGTTACAGAAAAATTAGTGATGTGACTGCTTTCACGGCTATAAGTAAACTTAGGCTACTTATGTGGGTTGATTTACATTATGACATACCTGTCTCTCACATAAATTTTTTATAAACTGTTTTATTTTAGTTTAATATAGGTCTAGCTTGATTTTGGAATAAAAATATGAATTATGAACCAAGTTAATAGCTTAGTCAAAACATTATTTGAAATTCCATAAAACAAACTTTAAATAGCCAAATTATATGGTATATTTTATTACAATTATAAAAACTAGTCTGATGTTATTAGGCGTCAATCTAGATCGGTCAGTAATCTTATTTTTAATGTTAAGCTTTTATAAGTTATTTTATATGGTACAATGTATCATTGTGCTTTCTGAATAAAATTCAAGGGTTATTCGTTCCAAAACTATTATTTATAAATTATTTGGATTAAAAAAAAATCCTGTGATGGATGCAAATTACAAAATAAAAAAAACCTCATGATTTTGTATTGCATAACATTTATTAACCCTATAACACTGTACACCTGCTGGAAAAGGTCATAACTTTATGTTAAAAACTGATTATGTATAACAATTAGAAAAATGTCACGGGAAAGGTGTAAAGCAGTATAAAGCACTTCGTGTGTAAGCTTTGTGGCTGTAAATTAATGTGCATGATGTGTGATTGTATTATGTGACGTAAAATTGCATTGGACATGTTTTCCACATTCTGAAGACTTCCATGCTCGTTGCGGGATCTAGGAGAACTATTTTCACAAATATAGGTTAATAAACTAAAATTTAAAGACCTAACCTATCGTGAATTAAGTGCAGGATGGCGTGCTCATAAAAATTATTATTACTAGCTAGAAGACGGTTGGTATTTGTATTGAGTTTCGGGTTTTGGAACTTTTACTGAAACAGTTAATAGTTATCACGTAATAATAATATATAAATCGTGTTATATCGAACGTAAACAAATTATCTAACAACGTTACGAAGGCATTTTTTTTAAACGATCAGGTAAGCAATTATCATTATTTAAGAACAGATTGATAACTTTTTAGGACACAAAAAATGACATTACAGTCGTGACAGTTACGTTCTAATTTCAAAAACATTTTTATTCGATATGGATAACATTGTTTACACCTGAAGTGTAAAAAAAAAAATACAAGATTGCCAACTGCTGTAAACTAAAACTTGAGATTCGTAGGGAAATGCTTATTGTGCATGCTAGGAGAGCATTTCATTTCGCTCATCTCGTACAGCGACTGTGGAACGAGCGTAAAAAAAGTAGCATGCACATGTTTTGTGGCCATGTGTTGAGCAGTGGCAACAGATTTAGCTCTGGTTGCTTGGCTTCTAGGATTCGCTTACCAACTGCGCCGTCTTGCTCTCTCTTCGTATCTCCCCGACCGTTACGCGGCATTTACACCCTGCTTTACGATCAAATAACGAAGGCACCTACTGTAATTCATTTCACACGTCTACCGAACAAGTAAAAAAGGACTAAAAATACATTTTATCACAGCGTTTTCTAATATCAACAAAGCCAGATGACCACACACACGCTCCCTCGTACCGCGACACTACGCGCACTCTCCTGCTATCTTGCGGCGAACGTCGGAAGTATTCGTGCTACAAGCGCTGCCGCTGCGCGCTGTCGAACTGCGGAACTAAGGCGTTTATCTTTATCTCGTACCTGACAGAGAGCAGGTGCGTCCAGCGTGCAGGTGCAGCAATTCGACGTAATCTTCATGCTGTCCTGTAATTTATGAATTTCCGAACCTTACTGTGTTTCAGCGGAAACACTGCAGACGTAAATATTTTAACGTGCTGAGTAGAAATATACGACTGATGAAATATTAAGAATCACAACTCATCGAGTACCGCCCAAACTATTGATTTTAGACGTTTGTTTGTTTGTTTATTTATCTTTCTGTAGAGCAATAGTACATTGTTATAGAAATCGTCAGTAATCATATGATACAAATACAAACATCCAGTATGCTATAACACAATTACTCAAAACAAAATAAGACACTTACCCTTCTCGAAGCCCTACGTCCGAATTTCACAAAATGCAGCCTACATCATGAAGGGAACAAGGGCATAGGGCTCAAGAGAAAGTATTCAAGGGCACGTTGCACTGAAATAGAACGCGGCCAAAATTACAGTTATTTATAATTCCTTTGAGTAGTATTTACATGATATGGAACTTGTCAGATAATACAGTCAAATACACACAAATACATACTTAAACAATGCCTTGGCTATACTTGCTTGACTATAGTAACAGAGGTACACACTTATTATCATATTATATAATCTCTTTTGTTATATCTTTGACAAATACTCATCAATTTCTGTTAAATTATAAAAACATTGTGTACGGTACCTACCAAATTACATAGTATTTTGTTAGATTTCTGTGTCCTTTTCTAAAATTATCCATTTAGGTAATTTGTTATAAAGACATAGACCAGAATGAAATAGACAATTTTTGAATGTTATACTTGAATGTTGATTTATTCTTAGCCTAAATAAATTTCTTGTATTATGCACAGTTGTTAATTTAAAACGTGAAGTTGGTTTATTTCCACTTTAAAACTATGTTAAATGACTTCTGTAATTTCTGACCTTATTTATATTTATATTTTAACTTACTACAGTTTCGTATTTTTCTAGTCCCTTAGCACGGTCGTAGAAGAACAGGTCTGGACACTCGCCTGGAAACTTGACCCCCTTGTTGTTTGGCTGTAGTTCACCAAGTTACCGACAATATTGTGTTTTATTGGCGCTGATGTTACGGCGGTCGAACTAAACTCCGCCCACTTCCTTTCCGCTAATATAAACAATTTATCAAAACGTATTTTTTATCAATTTATGAAATACTTTCTTCGCTCACAAATTTAAGAAAAGGCTCCAGCCATCTTTATTTACTTTATAAATTTAACAATGGAAAAAAGTGGATAGAGTTTGAGTCTGACCGCCCGGAAAACAGCGCCAAAAAGTACAACATTCTCGGTAACTTGACGAACTACAACCAAACAACAAGGGGGTCAAGCAAAATACATTGTTAGATAGGCGAGTGTCCAGACCTGTTCTTCTACGACCGTGTCCCTTAGCGATAACTGCGAAAATAGCGCAGAAATTTTACCTGTGCCAAACTCATTTCGTTGTTGCCACGACAACATATATGTGTACGCACATATGAGAGTTTTTGTCGTACCCACGGTCGTAGAAGAACAGGTCTGGACACTCGCCTATCTAGCAATGTATTTTGCTTGACCCCCTTGTTGTTTGGCTGTAGTTCGTCAAGTTACCGAGAATGCCGTACTTTTTGGCGCTGTAATCCGCGCGGTCGGACTCGAACTCCACCGACTTTTTTCCATTGTTAACATTACAAAGTAAATAAAGATTTCTGGAGCCATGATTTAAAATTGTTAGCGAAGGAAATATTTCATAGATTGATAAAAATTACGTTTTGACAAATTGTCTATCTTAATTGGAGGGAAGTGGGCGGAGTTTGAGCTCGACCGCCCTGATTGCAACGCCAAAGATGCACAACACTTTCGGTAACTTGGTGAACTGCAGCCAAACAACAAGGGGGTCAAGTTTTCAGGCGAGTGTCCAGACCTGTTCTACGGCCGTGGTCGTACCAAATATTTTAAACCATACACATAGGAACTTTTATATTCTACTTATATTCTTTGTGGGTATGTTTTACACTTAGAGTAAATATAGGGTAGAGTGAGTATCCTCTATACTGCTGCGTACGAAATTGTGTGTTCAACATGTGTCACGTGACTTTAGTGAAATATGCGCGGGAAATTTGAAATAACATTGAGAGCCAAGATAATAATTGCTTAGTAATCACAACTATGTTGGCTTATTTTGGTACTTTATGAATTTATGAACTAAGGAGAACATACTACCATATTATTGCATAGTATAGTCTCGTAGAAATTTCAGAACGACAAATGTAAACAATGTTCGCCATGTTACTGTTTTCCTTAACCCAGCTGTTTTTAGTAAAAAGTAAATATCAGCTACATACTTACTGTAAGGTTTTGAACCGAGATCTTGGTGACACCACATGACTAAATATATATTCTGGAAGGTACGCCATGAGTTACAAACATCACGACAGCATTTTTACGACGAGAAAACATAAATAAACGACACCAAACTCTCGAGAACATGTTGGACACACATTTGTGACATCATGTTCCCTCTACTATATATTACCTCTATGGTTTTACACATAAGAGGCACTGGCAATTCCGTAGAGATTACGATACAGTATCCATAGGAACTGCAAACTACATGTTGGTAATATTTGCACGTAGCAAATATTGTCGTGGCCACGGCCGTAGAAGAACAGGTCTGTAAACTTGACCCCCTTGTTGTTTGTCTGTAGTTCATCAAGTTTCTGAGAGTGTTGTGTTTTATTGGCGAAGCAGTTAGGGCGATCGGACTCAAACTCCGCCCACTTCCTTCCACCTAAGATAAACATTTTATCAAAACGTATTTTTTTATTAATTTATGAAATGCTTCCTTTGCTCACAAATTTAAGAAAAGGCTTCAGCAATCTTTATTTACTATATAATGTAAACACTGGAGAACATTGGGCGTAGTTTGAGCCCGACAGCCCGTATTACAGCGCCAAAAAGTACGACATTCTCGGTAACTTGACGAATACAGCCAAACAACAAGGGGGTCAAGCAAAATACATTGGTAGATAGGCGAGTGTCCAGACCTGTACTTCTTACGACCGTCGTCTTGGTAACGACGATTTTCTTTCTAACCAGGGCTACCAACATCTAAAGAAACATTTTTCATTGGTAATCTATATATTTACAGTCAATAGTATGGCCGGTACACGATGAGTTCTGATTCTTAATATTTTATGGTTCCTGCTACCGTACCGAGAAAGCTATAACAAATTTGTGTAAGCATTAAAGATTTAAGAATTTATTTTAGTAAAAATTATTCAATTCAGTACAATAAAAATATGTATTAATGATTTCTCGTTGTAACTGTGATTGACATTCAAGGAACATAATAATAATAAAAGTTTACTTCCGGCTTAACCAGCTACAAGTAATTCCAAATAGGCCTAAATGCAGGAGTAAATCATCACAATCTTACTGTCTACACAGTGGTGCCTAAAATTGAGCTATTTTACATTTCTCTATACGCATGGCCAACAGAATTTTGCTGCCGCTTCGGTGACTTCAATATAGCTGCGATGATTCAGAATTGAGGATATAACATTTATCAACACCGCACCTCTGTTTCAGCATGCAACAGTGTTGCCAGACCAAAAACTGTCAAATTCCCGTCAAGTTGACCAAAAATTTCCCGTTTCCCCCCCCCCCCTCTGTTTTACATATAACATACAATGAAAAAAAAAAAAGGACCTGAAAGATGCATTTAATAATGTCGACATTATATACACTGCTCTGCTTTAGACAGCAGTTACTAGATGTATTGAACTATATGGTAGGTGTAACATTCTTCAAAGGATATGTTTCAAGTAAGTATTACTAGTGGCTGATCTGTTGTAAATCTTATCACACAGCTCGTGAAAGCTAATACATCCTTACGAAAATACAAATGCAAAAAAAAGAGAACGTATGGTATTGAACTATTGAAATGATATAATTTGCACCCAGCAAAACAAATGTCATCGATTATGGAACGCAATTTAATTATTTTAGTATATATCGGGAATGTTTAAAAATTCCCTGTTTCCCCCCTCCCTTTTTCCAGCCGACTAATGAAAATTCCCGAAAAAGAGGAAATTTCCCACCAACTCACAACACTGAATGCCATCCATCTCTTCACCACGTGCAGCGTCGAATGGCCTGACGCGTAGTCAGATATTCGTCGTCCAGAAATACGTGACCTTAGCATCAACGTCTCGTGGCATGTTTAGACAACAATTGCGGCTCAGAAATCCATCGAATATATGTTTGGAGCCCACAGTACAGTTAGTCAACAAGTCTAAAATATCAGGCGGAAAACTGACTGAATTAGGAAATAAACACGAATCATTTACTACGTCTCCATATAGTTTTGAAAACGAATTGAGTTATATTGAATACCGACTGAGTACGATACCTGTCTACATGCAAACTTTGGATCCGACAGAAATATATTTCAGTTTGCTAGACAAATTTGCGTGTGGTAATATTGGTACAGTTGAAATTTATGTTAGCTGACATGAAATAAATACATACCTCTATCTGTTTATATTTTCTTTCGGTTATACACGTAAAGTATTTTTGTAAAGTTAGTGACATGCATACAAGAAAATTATTGTTATTTATGATCTT
Source organism: Medauroidea extradentata (assembly GCA_003012365.1). Classification (NCBI taxonomy): domain Eukaryota; kingdom Metazoa; phylum Arthropoda; class Insecta; order Phasmatodea; family Phasmatidae; genus Medauroidea; species Medauroidea extradentata. The sequence continues at coordinate 22,274 of PNEQ01009743.1, forward strand.
ATGATACGTTTTGTTCATTCTTTGTTTTGCTACAAAAATGGGAGCAAGAAACAACCAGAAGTCACAGGGGAAGAGACTTTATCTTCCATTAAGCATGTGAAACATGGTTTATTTGAATATTACTCGTTCTCTAACGACTTCTAATAAAACCAACACTTCTTCTGTTGACCGCACATTCCTTATAATGTTCGACATTAAATTTTACAATAGCAAACACGCACCTGTCAACAGAAAATCTGAAGGACGATACAGCTGCCGAGTATGTGTTTGTTTTAATTTCGATTCGTTTTCATGGCATTTTACGCCCGACTTAATCCGATACGATTATAATTTTCGGTGAAACGACCTTGAGACTCAAAATAGATTTGAATCCCGTTTCTATGAGCGTTTTGAAAATGGAAAGTGTTTTGAAATTGATTTCAAAACGACATGAAAACGTGGTAATTGTTGTTACGTAACGTATTCCACTTACCGTGTACGCCAACGTTACCAACTCTGCAAACAAGTACTCATCGTACAACCAAATCATGATCGTCGTCGTCTGTGCTGGCGAGGTAAAAATTGTATACTTCTTTCTGCGGGAAATAGCGCATATTTTCTCGCACTCCCTGGCCTCAACCACCAAAGGCTGCGCTCTGCCAAGGTCAATTTTTTTTTATCTGGTGAGCCCCCCATATCCCGCTACGCCAGCGTGTACCCCGTCTCAGTGTATGGGTACTCCGGCATGCATTAGTAGCTGATTAAAGCGCAAGGAGGGATTGAGTGCATCTCAAGGCTACGCCTTAGGTAACGTGCAAGGTATTAGGAGGTCGTGGGCCTCATGGGCTGAGCAGGGTTGTCTGGAGGCATGGCTGCGATTGTGGCCATGCACTCTCCCCCGAAGAGAGCAAGAGATAGTAGATAAGAACACAGAAAAACCAGTACAAATAGAGTAGGGTACTGTGCGACAGGGCACGCAGGGAATAAACCACAATAATTAATGTTAGGACATGGAGAAAGTAGGACATTTAGTTAACAATTCGTTTCCGAATTTGCAAAGAAAGATGTGTGTCAGGGAAATGTGACGTCTCGTTGGCTTTGATAATTGAAGAACGTCTCCTTTGTTGAAAACGGCTGGTCTTACGAGATGTGGCAAGAAGACTCTGTTGAAGAAATGATCTAATACATCACTTATACGTGGGTACATTAAGGCTGTGCAGTTGTAAGTCTAGGAGCACAACTATATTTTTGTGAAAATGGAATTAATTAGTTATTAATGAATGAATATCGTGTGATGAGGATATCCCGAATGATGATTTAATGAGTGGGAGCTCGTAGACAATCCGCGTACCCCGAAAGATGACGTGAAATGAGGCCCTACGGTGGAGAGACACCGGAATGATAGCGGTGGGGGAAACGGGAGATCCCCGAGAAAAACCGCCGGCCAGCGACATCGTCCGGTACGGTTCTCACATGCGAAAATCCGGGGTTTAGAGTAAGCTATCAGTTTGCTATTCTTGTACATGAGCCAGACAGTATCTTTAAACAGGATTTTTTGTTTGTGGTAAAAGTGACTCTTCGTCATACAATTGATATAGCCTGTTCACGATAGTGTGTGCACTGCATAAAGTTTTCTTTCAGCTGATAGGCATTCATCTTAACTATTTTCAGTATGAAAACTATAATGAAACTAAAAACTACTGTAAACGTTTCACCACACTGAAAACTAATCACCTTTGGTCCCAATGAAATGCAGTTTTCTAGTTATTGCAAATGTTGAAGAGTGCTCAATTTAAAGTGAACAGACTATACCTAGGAAATGTAATAGTACACTTTACCATGTGTTAGTTTAACAAATGTTTGAATAAAAGTTGATTTCTGCAAACACGTTGTAGTGGTCCATTCATAGCAACTGGGAGGTCCATCCATGGCGAAGGGTGTCCATATGAGGACCACTTCAGTAAAAAAAAAAAAAAGGAAATTTTTCTTATGCGTTTTAGTGTTTATGATTAATGTCACCAGCAGTTTTTGTTTCTATGTTGATGCAGCTATTCACTGCATTTTTTCTAAAATTTTAATGTAAGTAGTTTTACAGTTGTGACAATTTTTATTGAACTGGTCCGTCGATAGCAACCTAACTTTAATATCAGCAAAGACGATTGAAAATGATTAACCCTACTTCAGGTTAGGAAGATCAATGTTAAAAGTTTGTCACAGGGAAAATTTCTGCCGCTTGAGCGCGGCTATCTGTAAGGTGTGTAAACTGACCGATCACAGAGCTTTCCTGAATTTTAAGTTACATTAAGTTGGTAATATAAACGCGAAATTGATTTATTTTCCATTTAAAATTAAGTCAAATGACTTCTGCCGTTTACAAGTCTATTCAAATGTTAATTCTACTACAGTTTCGTATTTTTCTGGTCCCTTAGCGATTGCAGCGAAACTAGAGGCAGAAATTTTCCCTGTGACAAACTATCTCATAAGAAAACACGTTTTCTTTCCAATCCGTAGTAAAATTAACCTTAGTACTATCCACAGGTAGAAAAGTTGAGCTGTGTTGCCATTTTTACACCACAAATGGATGTGGAAGTGCTCTCAGCTGGCAGTCATTCGAATGGTGTTTATATAATGGGTGAAGATGGGCAAGCTGCCAGACGAATGACTGTTGACAGAGCACTCGAATGTCAACTATAGGTACGGCCCACAGTGTTCGAATTCCTTATCACGTTCCGTTCCGCGTTCTTCATTATCCATCATGTCTACCAACCCTTCCTCTGATTCTTCCGTGAGAAAGTGTGCAAGTCGCCGGAAGTTGTTCGAGTTCGCTGTCTTTAACAGTTTCTCGTTTGTACAAGTCGGCGGGAAATAATTAATTACTTTACGGGTGTTGCCGCCCGGATTCAAATAACCTTGTTAGCTTTGATTTCAATGGAAGTTACGTCTCGACACGGCACGTGGGCTCATGAAAATAACCAAGAAGTGAGCGTGCAACCTTACGAAAAAAAAAAAAAGCTTGGTACAGTTATGTCAGAATCACAATGGCGCGACAGAAGCGACACGAAAAACAAAATTTGCCCGCGCAATCAGCACCGAGGTTTCTGTTACGTCAGCTCGACAAAAATGGCGGACGCAACGCGAATCCCAAATATAAATTATAACGATTTTATTCGAGTCGGAATTCAATTTTGCGCCCAAATGTTGGTGAAACTGGTGAGATGGCAGTAATTTGCGTTTATTTATTTTAAGAGTGATTTTTGTTGGTTATCACAGATAAATGATCAGGTTATAGTCTTTTTAACCCACTATGTAATTGTACACTTATTTCCACATTTCGAACTCGGGGTGCCAGCGGGTATTTCAAATATGTTACAAACAAACAAAAAAAACTGAATTACTGTAAACATCTGTGGCTGTCGTGCTGGATGTTAGTAAGTTGGTAATTTATATTTATAAGTAATATTTTTTAGTATTAGTCGCGCGGCAGCCAAACTAGTGTTCGCAATAGCGAAAAATTTTAGTGTCGCATTGCGCCCGTCGTTATTATACCTGTCGCGCCATTGTGATGCCGGCATTAAAGTTAGTTCTACTACAGATTAGAAAAATTTCTGTTAAAAGTTTGGCACAGAGACAACTTTCGCCGCTTGATGCGCTGGTGTCGTTATGAGGCGTAAGCTGACCAATCACAGAGATGTTGTGGTTTCGAAGTTACAGGTTCGATTCCCGACTCCGCTCCTCCCTGTTTCTGTTTCCTGTGGTATCCCAAAATCACTCCAGGCGAATGATGGGTCGAATCCCTTGGTATTGGTCATGGCCGATTCCTTTCCCGGTTCTCTGACATTGTTCAGTTCTTTGTGTTACTGGATCCAATGATCTTAACTGTTTATGAGATGTTAGGCCTCCATTCTCTCCCAAAGTCAAAGCAGTTGGTGCGGCAGCCAGCCATTCAAACGTGTACGCCGTATTGCCTACGTAGTAAGGATTGTCTTATTGCAGCCCACACTTCTATGAATTTTACACGAAAACGGTTGGTCCTACGCATTTACAACAAGGGACCTTTGTTTACTTCTAACGTGTTTATCTAGTACAAAACTGCATTAAAAGTTCGTAATTCCTGATGGTAGAAAAGTGGCATGCAATAACAGGGGTAGCCACCCTAGTATTTTGTATTAGAATGCAAGGTATTGATGTGATTCTAATGTGTATTTCAAGATCCCGGCGGTATAAAACAATGCTCAACTTGTCATCACTAAAAGCTTCTTCATTTCCATTATTTTACAAAAATACACCTAAAATGTTCTATGATTAAGGGCTCATGCCACCCTTAATGTTAGTTTTAGGAACAAAGTGTACTTTATATTTTCTACTTGATTTTTCATAAGGAATCATCTCCTGAAGTTTATCGGTCGAATACAGCTGCACTCTGTATAAGAAAATAACACACGCTGCAAACTATATCGCTATGGTTTAAAATTTTCGCTCGTTTATTAGAAAGCCAAAAATGACTGCCAGAATGCCCTATCTGTAAGAATAACAACCGGATTCGATAAACACAAACGAAACGATCGTTTGACTTCAAACTATGCTGCCCGCAAATAAATTAATTCTGTCACCGCTTGAAGTCCCATAGGGAAAAGGATAATAGCTAAGCACTGCACGCCAGCTGAGTTGTTAGCGCTGAGAGGCGATAATGCATGACATACGTCGGTCAGCGGCAACCTTACCAGTACATCGACTTTCTGTCTCACACACAAACACAGCTCATCTAGGGAGGACCCTTAAGGACTTGTCCCTTAGTTTTTTTTGTAGATTGGTGCAAATAACTCAAATACATTTGAACCGAAAGCTTTGAAAAAAAAATTTGAGGCAAACTGCAGTCACACGATGCAAAATACTGTGGATGTGTTTTTTTTAAAAACAATGTACCATTTGTCAACAAAAAAACGTTTTCCTTTATTTTGGCTTATTTTTATGACAAAAAGCAATGTACGATATGTAAAAAACCGTTCAGTATATTGCTACAAAAATTCAGCTACAAATTATGACATATAAGCGTCAAAACAGTGGAGCAAAATTTTGATATGTGTATTAGAAAGTAACAAAAAATATTTTCGAAATCACTGCAAAACTGAGGAACAATTCCTCAAAGCTCCCGCCTACTGGCCGTATGTTTGTGTGAGTGAAAAAAGCAGTTTTTAGCCATTTTGAGGGGCTCCTAAATGGTCTTTTTAATAAACGTGATGTTTTGAAACTATCATTCCTACATCGTGTGAAGTGTTTGCTCTTCTCGTAAATACACATATTACAAACACGTTTAGAAGTTTCTTAGAAAAATGAGTTCTGCTAGCACGCTGCCTTGTTGTTTACATGGCAGGCATAGACTGAGTCGGGGAAGGGGCTATTTACGTTCGCCTTGCGCAGAACACTTCAAGGCTACCTCCAGTGTTCCTAGGTTGAGCCTCCGTGTAGATTTTTGCATGAAAGAAATTGAGGGATATTTATGGTAATCGTAGGGACGTGTGTTTGAAATTGGCGCCATACGCTCAGCGCGCTTGGTGGCAGTTCTGGCAACTAGAACAAACAGCCATGTTTCGATGACCGTCGAATCGCGCGCGCGGATGTCTACTATTTGTTGCTAAAAACAGTTACTTGAAAAGTAAGTTTGTTATTTTCCAGCCGAAACAAAAGACATACTTTGAAAGTTTTTACTTGCTCTAAAACACTTTACCGCAAGTTGAACAGTCTCGGTTTTTTAAAAAAGAAATAGTTTTTATTGTGTATCGTCAGGAAAATCAATGCATTTAACGCAGTATTCATTTCAATATCCAACTCATGAACTCATCGAATACGAGTATAAATTGTGGCATTATTTCAGTTCGTCCGCGGATCTGTTTGCATATTTGAATTTAAAAAGTTCTGGTGAAAAAAAAAACCTGATTGGCATGTGGTTTTGACTCGTTGATTTCGTTTCGCGTTTCGCTAGGCCTCTCGTGCCGAATGACGGTTTCGGTGGGTTTGTAATAAGCCTGCTGATGGCGAAATTAAAAATTCTGGTTCCCGCGGGGAATCGACCCTTCTCCGTCCGGTCAGCATCCGGCCTGCAACAACTCACGTCATATAAACATTTTACTCCCCCTCCCCCCTCTGACGGTCAGCCCCTCTCCTTCCCCACCAACCAACAACCACCGCTCGCATTCCTATAATTAATTCATCCGCTATTTGTTCACATTGTCAGTATCACGCAGGGGGATTTTTTTTATTTAATTGCTATTGAGGCAGTTGAAGCAGGATTTACGGTAGATTGTTATTACGAAATGATGATTGCCAGTTTTAATTTTGTCCAGTACTGTAACGCAGTCACCTCTCATAACGTGTAGGTTCTAACGTTTTATCTTTAGTTTGTAGTAGGCATTCTGGCGACATTTGCTAGACAGTACGTAGACTTCAACCTTCAAAATGTGCACGAGAAATAATAATTCTGAAGTACTGTGCTTTTGTTTTCTAATAAAACTTGTCAGTAAATTATAAATACGCATTATTGGACGTTTCTTCAGCTGTATTGTAACTATTATTTTAATACTAATACTAGATAGCTTCCTTTAAGAATGTAATTAGAATTTAGTAACATCCCTATATTTATTAATTAAGATAGTTAAACGTTTACGGATTATTTTCAAACTTTTATTACTGAACGAACAGCGTCCAGTTGTATAGCTATTAAATTTTCTGCATATTGTAAGGTACGAACCCTTAACAAATTGACATATTTTAATAATTAAATTCAAAAACCCAGTTTATATATACATATTTTCATATATATACATATATAAAGGCCTCATAATCGTTGGAGATCGCGTCTAATTGAACCACTTATTGACTGAATTAGTTCCTCAAATAACCGTCGGCGCTACCTGTACAGTGGCGTTTTTTAACGGCGGAACTTCAGCCGCCATCATGGAGTTATTTAAATCTTTCTGTATCCTTTCTTTCTCATAAATTTTGTTCATTCGACATCGATAGGGCGTAAAATATGTTTTTGGCTGTTTAATCGTAACAGTGATGGAAGTCTTGTACAAATTTGGCTTGTAGGACTGCACAAAATTAGTATATAAATTCAGTACTGAGAGTTCATAAGCCAAGTTTAAAAAAATTATACCATTTATATATTTACAAGAAAAAAATGCATCCAAGATGGCGGCTGCTGTGCTGTGTTAAATGGGTGTACACAAATAAAAATTTTAAGCACTATTACTTATTAAACAGTACAACTTAGAATTATTTCCATCACATTGGTTAAATTCGAAGCGTAAACAATTGAACTGTTTCTGCTAACGCTTAAGTTCGACAGTGGAAATCGTAACTTTAACCAATCATAGTAATGATCGGTATTCCCATGAGGCTATTCGTAATCCACTCGATAACCGCCATATTGCTTTAACCTGTAAAATACACACTTGTTATGGTTTAAAAAAAATGCAATTTGCCATGCAATTTAAGTTGTTAATTGTAAATACTAGCGGAGCATTGTTTATATGTAACGCAGTTATTATCCCCTCCTTATTTGACTAAACCTCCTCTTGACCACAGCCTTTGGTAGAATCAGTAAAGCAAAAAATACAATATTCAAATCCGGTTCGTATTGAGCGGTAACCTCTCTACTGAGTGCGCTCAATTTTTTCGACTCGTCTGCTTACTTTTTAAGTCCACTTCTTACTGCTTAAAGGTGTTCAAGAGGGGGAAAGTAACAATTTTGTATTTGTACGAAATAGTACTAGTTTTATAGACGTTACTTGCGAGTACATGATCCTCTTACGAAGAAAAAAAAAACCTCCGCCAGTTTTTCCTCAATAGCATTCACAGTCAGAATTTGCATACATTTACTTCATACAAAACTTGAAGACAGTAAACATAATGGAATGGTAGAAAAATACATCAAAACTACATGTCACGGTCTACGGCTTGAAACATTTATAAAACCCGTTACGAAATATTTTTGTATTTAAAAAATTCAAATATTTGCTAATTTTTATTACTTGCCAAATTTTCAAATGCCAACATATTATATAATGGGTTCTTACCTGATTTAAGCCGTAGACCGTGACACGTAGGTTTGATGTGACTTTTTTTTACAATTAATTATGTTTACTGGATTTAAAGTTTTGTTTGAAGTAAAAGTATGAACATTTTGACTTGAAAGATGGGAAAACTGTCTGAGCTAAGAGGAAAATTAACTCTCAAGTAACGTATACAAAGCTAACACTATTTAAAACAAATATTAAATTATGATTTTACTACCAATTTGAACGCCCTTAAGGTACCCACCTACAGGCCGTGTGTTAGTGTGAGTGAGGCATGTCGCCAAGGGCGATGTTGACCGGCTCATCTGGTGCGGTATCACCTCTACCGCAAGACACTGTAAACGGCGTGCAGTGGTATCATAGATCACTAGTCTGACACTTCCAGTGGTCACCCCCATATTTTTATTGGTGGAAACTTTTAAGCAAAGTCCATTGCATGCTTCTAGGGTAGTTTCACACGAATTCCGTGGGTAGTTTTTCAGAGCTAACACGTTCAAAAAGCTGTTTTTAGCCGTTTTGAGGGGCTACGAAATAATTTTTCTAATCCTTGTTAACGACCTTTCAGTCATACTTTGAAGTGTATTTTCTATCCGTACATTGAAAGAATGGGTTTATGTGGAACAGTTAAATCGAATAATTAAGCAGAGCCCTTAAAAAGTGCTCACTTTATTATGTAGAGGTTGTATCTCTGTTTTTAAAAATGGTGACCGCAGGAGTCTACCATATTTGTTATTAATTATACAGGGTGGCCAAGAATAAGTGTTACAAATTGATAGGGATGGTAGATGTGCATGTTTGGAACATATTTGATTAAGGAACCCATGTCCGGAAATGCATCCTTATACCTGCAATGGTGCACCAAAGTTACAGGAGTAGGCAGGCAACCTGGCGACAACAAGCCAGTGAAAACATCTGTTGTGTTGTGTTATGTACTACCCGCTTTGACGCTCTGTGACTGTACGAGACACCGTGCATGTGTTACACTCGCTACGTTTACTGTCGTAGTTGTAGAGGCTACATGGAAGGCTACACATTGGCAGAGCTAGCCGATATGCATTTAGTGTATGGTGC
>PNEQ01009744.1:0-31399 GCA_003012365.1 Medauroidea extradentata
TGTGACGTTTCTCATTTGACTGTACCAATCACAATAAGGTTACTGTAACACCACACGTCTGTGATTTGCGTGTAAAACCCCACGACACACGAATGTCAAAACATCCAATGTCTGACCGTGAAGCAAGTCTGCAGACGTGCACACAAGTCACTGACACAAAGTGAGGCAAATTTCTTTTCGCGAAAAGTTCATGTCTCTAGTTATAACTTGTGCCCAAATGAAAACGCGAATAATAGTGTAAGGATTGTTCAGAGAGAATGCCAGACACACATAGAGAGAGAGAGAGAGAGAGAGAGAATAATTCATTGCGCAAAAAAAAAAAAAACAAGTCAGCTGTAATCAAGCTTATTTAACGTATTTATTTTTATCCTAGGGAGGGTGATTAGCCAATAAAATGTGTCCAGCCAACAATAGTTGCAACCAAGCGAGATGCCACAACATTAACACTATGAATGGAATTATTTACTTAGACATACTCCATTGCGAAATAAATGACTGTCAAAAGAAAACTAAAAATAAGACAAGAAAACATCAATAAGCAGAGTATGATATAATCATCAGGATACATACACAACATGAAATTTAAAAACTGGAATCGGGTCAGATAAAAAAATTAACGAAAATAAAATAAATTAAATAACAAAATTAAAAATTTATGACTAAGTAGATATGCGACACAACGACGAGACGAAACAAAACACATAGATATCAGACACTAACAGAAATACAGCAAACGACACAACGATGAGACGAAACAAAACACAGTAGTTTTCCAAACAGTCAGTATTAACGACGTTTCGGGAACTGGAATCTGTTCCCGTCATCAGGTAGACACACAGGAGACTGGAAAACCATGGGTTTATTTATGTTTTCTTGTCTTATCTTTAGTTTTCTTTTAACAGTCGTCTATATCGCAATGGAGTGTCCAAGCAAATAAATCCAGTCATGTAGGCCTACAGTTCTTTCAAAGATCATGAGCACTATGAACTCGTAGTATTTGCCTGATGACTAGAGATCCAGGAATTTAGCGGGTTGGCTGCCCTGTAGCCTAGCATCTAAGAATGTCTGTGTATCAGCTGTTCATTTGTTTTATGGCCAGCATAGTTCAAAGTTTAACGCTTATTTCTATAGTTGGGTTTTTCAAATTCGGTTGTTATTTTTCTAGATACGCCAGTCTGGAAAACCCATTTTTGGCCATTTTGAGAGGCCCGAAAATGAAGTTTCCAACAAACTTTCCGAATTTTTAAATGTATAGCGAAAAAGTTTGAAGTGTGTGTTCTTTTCGTTGATTTACAAATACAACGCGCGTTAAATAGTTTCGTCGATGAAAGAATGACCTTAACTCGCTACAACGCGTTTTAAGCACAAGTATGGATGACACTTAAACACGCTATAAGCGAAGTCACACGTAATCTTCACAAACATTCAGTTCAGCAGCAAAGTTACCTCAAATAAGCACGTGAGGTACAGGGACGTAAATAGCTTTCCAGTGACACCGGCACTTTCACTGGAGAACTGGTTGGGCCCGCGACGCCATTGGACGCAGCCAACCAATGACGAACAACCTGTGTAAGAGTGGGCGAGTCTTGCGCGCCGCGGTTAAGTTACGTCACATGCAACTACATCTGTCAAGTTAAACACTGCTCTCTCTATCTCCCTCTCTCTCTCTCTCTCTCTCTCTCTCTCTCTCTGCGCCGAACATACAAACATGGATAAACGTTTTGTACGGCTCTGTCAAATGTACGCTTTACTAAAGTGATTGGCAGAGCTACAAGGTTTTTCGCGAAAAGATTTGTTTCATTGCTTACGTTGTTTTTTAGGCCATGCTATCTAGTTTCTACTTTTTCATAGATATTAACATTTACGCCTAAATGAGAGCAAATATCAAACATTTATCTGGAAGTTTGGTTTAAAATCTTCTTCTCCACGTAGGCTGATTATTTCAAGACAGTAAATACTATGGTTTTAGCCAATTATATAATTATTAAAATTCTGGTTAATTAACTTTTTAGTCGATACCGTTAAATTTCTAGCTTTAAAAAAAATAAGCTACCATGGCAAAAACAATTTTAAACAAAACTGCCAGGCATATTATTTATATCTGCTATAGTTCAAATTTTAAAAAATAATTATCTCAAAAACCAGTAGAAAGAAGAGATAATCACGTACTTGATTGAGCCAATCATAACAAGGTTACTACGACACCAGACGTCTGTTATTAGCGGGTAGAAGGCTGAGGGTTAATCATCCAATCACTGACCACGAAGCAATGTCGCAGGTGTCCACGTAGGCAAATATTTTCGCTAAAACTACCGGCTATTAGTATGAACTGGAGAGTAGGGCGTTACTAGTACTCCTCGGCTCGTAAGGGCTGAACCAAATTCTTTATAGGTGAGAAGTGTGTGTTAAGGGCGCGGTTCACCACAGTTTTCAACGTATTTTTTATTCTTATATTTGTACCAGATATTTATTTTCTATTTTAATTGTGACTAAATCTTCCTCTTAAGAAATTTTTATACCTCTCATAGTTTTTCTGTAAGGAGTCGTAATCGTCAAATTTTGCACTTTACGGTTTTATGTACGCCACTAAAACCAACTGATATACCAAACCGAAAAAAATGCACAGTGTATATCAATGTTGTAGGCTATAATTTGACACAAATAAAAACTAAAATTTATATATTTTTGTATTTTTACAATATTGTTGAAATTTTCAACTTTTCATTTTAAAATTCAGCATTTTTTTATTAAATACAAAAATAAGTTTTTAAATTATTTTGTACTTTTCCAAAGAATGTCCTTGTTAGCTCAGTTGCCAAAATTATACTTTGTAGAATTAGTAATAATAATTAAACGTAAAATTACATTTTAAGAGGACTGTAACGTTCGTAGTCTTTCTGTGACGTCTAACAAGGAACTACTCGAGCTGTGGAATGAATGTCACGCCGAGTGGCCTACTGGGAGGTGGGAGATACTCATTCTGGTAAAACTATTTATTTTCCTAGTAGATAAATGACTTCCTAGTTGTATGACGAAGTAGCCTATACATGGTGTACAGAAACAAACTCGTGTTAAGAACACCACACGAATCCTGGGCTAAATTAGAGAAGGAAATGTTAGTGGCAAAATGTTGTACGAAGACATATGACATGCACAACGTGGCAATATATATTGTAGTTAGTCCTCTCTTGCGCTCCACATATACCTAAGTTATCTTACTACCACTGTTCTGACCTTTATGTTACGCGTGCAGGTTAAAATCCCTAGCAGTCCGGACATCATTCTATGTTTACTTGACGTAACACACATGAAATAATACTTGGATGTGCAGTGCAAGAAGGGGCATTCTCCTGGCAGCAGTCGTGCATTTTGCCCCTCATATTTTGGTCAGCAATTTATAGAGGCCGGAAAATTTCGCGGATTCAATTACTCGTATGTTATAATCCATTGTCCTGTGCTCACTCAAGCCCCGACTATTCGTCCAGTAGCTATTACTCATTGGAACATCACACAAAGAACACATTGTCCTGTGCTCACTCAAGCCCCGACTATTCGTCCAGTAGCTATTACTCATTGGAACATCACACAATGAACACATTGTCCTGTGCTCACTCAAGCCCCGACTATTCGTCCAGTAGCTATTACTCATTGGAACATCACACAATGAACACATTGTCCTGTGCTCACTCAAGCCCCGACTATTCGTCCAGTAGCTATTACTCATTGGAACATCACACAATGAACAAATACACGGAGCTCGAATATGCATAGTACAATGCATTCTAGCATGCGGGTCATTGAATCCACGACATTTTCCGGCCTCTACAATTTAACTTAGGAGTCGCGTAATGTTTGATTCTGTACACCCTGTATATGAAGACTTTGAATAACTGGAAAAATTAAACGGAGTAATTAGTGCAACGAATAACAGTTACAATTTGAATAAATATGCAGGGTTAAATATAGTTCGCGTTAGACTTTCGTTGCGTAGATTAACGTTGCTTTCAAACCAATGAATATATGACTTTAGTACAAGAGTAAGTGGTTGTTTCTGACATCACAGCGAGAAATGTTTAGCAGTTAACCGTAGTGTTTGTATATGGCGATACAAGACTACATATAACAGTTGAACCAAACAAATATTTGGTTGCGTGCAGTTAAATCCTTGTAATAAGAGGGTTTATAGTCCAGCTAAATATACATATATTTTGCTGTAATTACAGAACCAATATTTGGTGCGAATATAGATAGTGTTCATCCAAATAAAGTTGGGCCAAATACATATATGCCCATAAATAGGGTGATGTAGTTCTCACGAAAATGTATTTGTACCTACTTATTACAGTGTCATATGTGCACATGTGCAGCACAATGTGTAGGTCTGTGATTGGTTGTTTTAACTCTAAGCGTCTTGCAGTTCTACCCGCTAATCACAGACGTGTGGTGTCGCAGTAACCTAGTTCTGATTGGCTCGGTCAAATAAACGACGCCTCCACACAAAGGCACACTCAATAACTAACTTGTTGCTAAATTATTTTTGTGAAAATCGCCGGGCCCTAGCCACACACAAACATGTTACTGATTGACTGCGCCAAACACTTTTCCTGTTCATGGTGACGCTATTAAACCTCGCCATTTCACTGCAAAGGAGTGGTCTGACAACTGAGTTTCCCAATATGTGCTTAGTATAAGAAGTTGTACAGTTGGCATACATCTCGGCTGCTGAGGCGGGGCGTGAAGCTCAGAGACCCAAGTAGGGTCACAGGCGGCAGTAATTCAAGACCAGGCCCACCCCAAACACCGCCTCACCTCCCGTGTCTCCCCGCACAATGCGACACCAATCCTCAGAGGCATTCATCGCTGTTCACCGCGACCGTAAACCAGCCGCGAAACTAGCGCTGAATGTCTGCCATTAGGACGGCGAATACGAAGCGACACTGGCGTCAAGAAACATAACTGGCGAGAAAAAAAACAGCCCTCAGAAGTTGTTGGGTCGTGTCGGGATGAGTTAATGACAAACTTGTCGAGCTGCTCTGCCCACAGACTGCCTCCCAGTACGGTAGCAAGCCATCACATTCCAGATTGGGAAAAAAATAACTTACACAAGACTTTGAATTGGCCGCCTGGCCAGGGAGCCGAGCACTGTGCAGATGTTCAGACGTTACAAGATGATTTCAAAACTGCTCTATGGGTAGGGCCCGGTAGTTTATGGGAAAATATTTATGCCCCACTTTGTTTCACACCTGTAGCTCAACTTCATGATTATTGAAAGAGTGTGTTTGTGCAGAGTCTTCATTATACTGTGCCAATCACCACACGGATAACTGCCATACAACACGTCTGTGGTTTGCGGGTTTAACCTCCACACGTTGTACGTTAAAACACCCAATCACTGACCACATAGCAGAGATGCAGGTGCGCACGTAAGGCACTGAAGCAAAGTGCTGCAAGAAACTTTTCGCGAAAACTACTGGTCCCTATAAATGGACATGAGTTATCTCTGAATAGAGATAGCATAGAAAAAACGTTGTAATGTGTATATACATTATAGGTTCACAGTTACTTCCAATACTGGGCCAGTGTTTATTAAACCCTTTCTTGAGTGCTGTGAACCTATATTAAACCTACATGAAACCACTCACAGGCTACAGTGCTACGTTGTCAGATATAAAACTGGTCACTCAGTGGAACGATAGCCAATACTCAACTAACTGAAGACAGAGACTATACAGGACTGTGGAGTCCCCTTGAGAGGTCACTGACCCCGAGAAACTTCCAGGCCTCTAATCATTATCACTGAAAAAATTTATAGGCCTATAATTGATATTTCCTTCAATCCGAAATTTAGCCCCCTCATATTTCCACTTAAACTTACAACATGTTTCAGTATCAAACTCACTCATTCATCCGAGAATTGTCTCCCCTTGATTCCAGTTTAACCTTATCGTCTGTCCTACACACAGCTGTATCGTCCGCATGCTTCCTCAAGCACTCCTGACGCCTCATACTTCTCGCCTTCGCACCGTTGTAATTCCTTCAACCTAGCTGCCATCACCACGTTGCTTCGTCATCTACCGCGCACCGGCTAAACTCCAAACAACCACTGCCCACTTGGCAGCCACCAGTCGTACGCTACTTGAGTTCAGTACGTTATACTGGTCTTAAGATTAATCTTGTATCCCTCACGTTAAGAGGCACTTACGACGCGGGTTGAAGTTTCCTTCACAGTTGCCGGCACATCTAGGTTCACAAAGGATCAATTTTGCTATCGGCTTGATGAGTGTTGTGCAAACAGCATATGGGAAATTACTACATCTTCTATGAACTCACGACCGGCTTTTTTCATGCAACAATAATAATAAACTTATTTGTCACGTACTTGACTTTCTGTGCCCAAGGCCACATTGGCGTTTAAATATCTGAACTTTCATATTAATTGTACGCTTTGGACGTGTCAGCAAGCCATTTTTGTCCTGTCGGTTCTTACTTCCACACAATAACTTCATCAGGAGAACCTATGAAAGGTACAAGCATAAACAAGTTGTAAAACGATAGTGCATACCAACCAATGTTAGGAAGCACCACATAGGGAAAGCTGTAAAGTATTGGCAGTAGCGTCTATATATCTAGAGTAACAACAATTGCTTTCAATGTTGTAGCATGTACGTGAACAAGCATAGACCTACTCGCGATCATACGTTAAGAGGTTCAACAGAGTAACTTACAATAATCTCCAAACTGACGAAGACATAGTCACATTTGATTAAGAAAACTGCAGCCGGGAACACACGTATCAAGGGACTGGGAATTGATCTCATAATTGTTTACAACCACGAGAAACAAGACTTGACGTAGGTAATATTCTACACAGAGTTTTATAAGACTCGAGTAGCAGCAGTATCTCCTGAGATGGAATATCGTCAGACCAATTACGTCTCCAACCATCATGTCTTGGCAGACGCTGGACCCATCACTTGTTTGAATTGAGTAAATACTGTGTAGTAAAATTTAAGCCCCATGATTTGTTAAACCTATAACAGTTTGAATAAAACATGACTTCCGCCGATTATTTTGAGGTAAAATTTACGGTAGTAAAATGGAAATTTTTTTATTACTGTGAGGAGCGTAGCATTATTAGTACTAAGCTTTACGGTTCAGCCGTTTAACGGAAGTGATATTTTGTCAGAATTAAACCACACGACGTTGAGCGAAATAGAAATAGAATCTTCTCCGGTGATTCAACAGTTGCTAGAGCGGAGCAATACTTAACTATGAATCTCGTGCGCTCCAATCAAATAATTTACGCCAATCAACGAAATTTTCATGCTGGCGAGTAACCATATATATAATACTTTTACTCAACAGAGAAATAATTAACAAAGCAATAAAACTAGTTTTATCCTCTAAATCCGAAAAAAATTGTGGCTTCGTTGACATTCCGGCTAAACTTCACAAACATTGGTACTTTCAAGCAGATATCAACTGTTGCTTCATTGCTTGCTTAACCAGTAGTGTTCTTGATTGAGCTACAGATATGTTGTTTGTTTATTATTGGGCAAAGTTTTCCAACTGACAAACAAGTCGAAGTGCGTCAAACTGTACGACAAAATTAAAACCACAAATGCAAAAGTTTATTAGTAAAGTTTAACATTTTTGTAGGTCGATGTCCCATTACTTTATTTGATACAAAGACACATTCAATTAAGGCTTGGTGCAGAATTCTCACTATTTCTCGGGAATGGTCTCAACATTATTGGCTTTTGGGGCTTAGCAATCTTGAAGTCGTTGAGTGTCGCAGCATTTGCAGTCGACATATTAATAATTTTCAGAGTAGAATAGCAAGCATATATATCTTGCTATGACTCATAAAAGTAACAATTTTGGTATGCTCAAGGGACCTATCTACAAGGCTTGAAGCCATAATTTTAAAGAATTTAATTATTATTAAATTAATTTTCAAATATACATATTTCCTCCTCAAATTTATTAATGAATACTGCCACAGAGAAGACATTACGGAAACTGCTGTTCGCTCATTACTTGCTATATGTACTGTAAACATCATCATAACGTTTTAGTTATTAAGTTGTAAACACAATAATTGGCAAGGTTTCTCGATGCGGCTGTACTACTAAGTCTTACATAAAAACATTTGTTTTATAGAGTTATGTTTAAAACTGACGTATAAACAGTGGCGTGGCATGGTGTTAGATGTGACTATACGCTCTAGGCACGTAACATGAAGGAACCAACCAATAAGATTAGCCTCCTGTTACTGAGGTCGTGTGATTGGACAATTCCTACCTCGTCTCCGCACGCTACTGGCAGAAGAATGTACCTGACCTTCTCAGTCGAATGCTTCAACTGACGACTGAGGCTTGTGTATATTCACTATACGAGGCACCCCTGTTTTTTCGCGAAAAGAATTATGCCCCAGTTTGTTTCAGTGCCTTACGTGGACATCTACGATTCTAATTCATGGTTATTGGCAGCGTGGCTACGTGAAGAGCCGTATCTCATTTAACTGAGCTAACTACAATAACGTTCCTGCAACACCACGCGTCTGTGATTTGCCGGCAGAATACCAAGGCTAGTGAGAGTAGAAATATCTAATCACTGTCCATGAAAAGTTATCACGTTATCATAACAGGAATTATATTTTAACTAATGAAAATCATGTGAAAATCCTATATTTTTGTACCTGAGAGAAGCGCACAAGCAAGCAATTTTCTCCATTCTCCAGCCGTGAATAAATAATTAGAATTTATTGGTTTGTGGACATACCTACGCCATTGCCTATGGTTTGCTGATCAAACTTGTGTTGAACGACAAAATACAAAAAATAACAAAAAATATGTAAAACACACAAATAACAGAAAAAACAATCCCAGAGGAATTTTGTCATTGAATTAGATTAAAAAGAATTCTAGGGATAGAATTCAGTCGGATATCGACATAGCAACCAGACACAAAAGACAGGCACAAATATACAACCAGATTACCAATATGAAAAAAATATGGAAATAGACATAAACAGTGAACATTGGTCAACAAACAAGAGACAAGAGACAACACAGCACAAGTTAAAAGCAACGAAAAAAAGCCTGAAGGGCTGAGACACAGACGGTCGGAACACCAAGATGCGAATCATCTAGAATTCCTTTTTGTCTAATATAATAATAATTTAAAAAAAACTGGCAGAATTCCTCTGGGATTGTTTTTTCTGGTTTTCTATGTGTGTTTTACATCTTTTTTGTTCTTTTTTTTTTGTACTGTGTCGTTGAACATAAGTTAAGTCAGCAAAACATGAGCAATGGCGTATGTCCACAAATCAGGTTCACGCTATTTCGAGCGATATGAAAATAGCACAGTTACATTGCAAGAATTTTTTCAAACATCACATCAATGCCCGGCAAGGGCCTGGTATGCACATGTCTATACAAGACCTGGAAAAGAAGACATTGTCACAGACTAGAGAGTAATACAGATGTGAAATGACGTGGCGGTATATCTTATATGGGAGAACTACACCGCTTATTGGTTGCCCGAGGTTGTTGATACCAGCCCCGTGTATGTTTGGTTCCTGTATGTTACTGAATGTTTCCTATTGGCCTGGCTGCCGACTAACAGAGCAGCCGCCTAACGCTGATTGGCCATGTCGCTAGCCTGTGTGACTGAGAGTACTGTCCTACCATCTATTTCACTTCAGTATTCCTAAATATTCCGCGACCAAACTCCGCCGCTGTGTTATATTTCATCCTAAATTTATCGCTGCACTTGAAGGTAAGTTTCTCTCTCTGGGAATGTACAGTACAAAACGCATATCAATATCCGATACTTTTATATACTGTTGTTTAGTTATATGTCTCAGAATTATTTTTGAAAACAATTAAATTCAAGTAAAAGCAACTAATCCTACTGACATCAGTGTGTCGTGCACAGTGTACCTAGAACCACGACATTCCCGCGAAAATTATTTAGTCCCAGTTTGTTTCAGTGACTTATGTGCACATCTGCAGTTCTTCTAAGTGGTTGTATTTGTGAAGTTAAGGCTCTCATTTGACTTTGCCAGTCGCAATAAGGACTGGAACACCACAGTCTTTGAATTGCGGGTAGAACCTTGACACATGTGACAATTAAATCATCGACTCACTGACTGTGTAGTAGAACTGTATGTTCACGTAACACTGAAAAAAAAAAAAACTGTGGCAAAATTCTTTTCGCGAAAATTTCGTGGCTCTAGGCATAGCTCTCCGCAGTTTTTAAGTAGCTCAGACAGCTTCTACTGAAATAAATAAAATCAGAAAGTTTTCTACATACAGTCGATTACGTAAAGTAGTTGTTTATTACGTGTTAGCCGCGCCACGTAAACGCAACATTCAAAGTGGCAGGCCCCTTGTTGATCTCGTGTGGGAAGTTCTCAAGTGGTATGATAAGAGGGGGAAGAGTTTCAGTAGTATCACAGATGTGTTAATTATTTGTTGGGAACGTTGTTAGGTTGGGAAGGGGGGGTTAGGTGTCTGACATTTTCGCCCTGGCCCGGGGCCTGTACTTATCCCTACGGGCACATCAACTCCGCGGGCCTGGGAAAGCTTATACAGCGGCGAGGCGATTGCGCGAAGATTTCTCCTATTAATCTCGCAGCTTGGCCACAGCCAGCTATAGCGAGGCCGTAGGTTCGGGAACACAAGCAGCGAACAAATAAATATCCGAGCCTTGCCCCTCCTACCCCCCTACATCTCACCACTCATACAACTATCGCCGTCCACAAGCGCGGAAAGAAATTACAAAAAGAAGAAATGTCGAGACACCTGGCCGACCGTAATTCTCGACATTCCGTGACTTCGCCAACCTTAGAAAAAAATATACTCTCGACGAGATGTTCGTATAAACAGGACGTTTAGAAACCTGCCTCCCCCTCCACCCTTCCCGGGGTCAGAGGTGACACTTTATCCAAGGAGGAGATTTTGGAAAGCCTAAAACACACCGTTAGGGCACAGAAAAAATTAATAAATACCACAGGCTGGCACAGTGGGGCTACCCGAACGTAGCGAGAAAAGTTTTTTTTTTTTTTTACCAAATTGAAACTATCGACCTAGCGACCGTAACTTTAATTTTCAAAGGACGCGACTTTTTAAAGGACGGACTGGCGAATCGCGTAAACCTCACTCGCTGTAGCGGGTTGGGACAGAGGAAGGATCTGTCCTGAGAATTCGCACACTAATGCTACAGCAACTTTCCAACCGTGAATATTCGCCCAGTTGGTTATCCCAGAGCTATTTTTGAGAGAAAGTTGCGTATTTAGAGATGTGTTAAGTCACCTCGGCTTGTGCAGCGTAAACATTTACATAACAGCCTTTATTTCTTCTGGGGTAAGTATGCACGCATCACTCTTCTACTGTAACCTTTTGTTACAAAACTTAAGACGCATTGCCACTTGACTGGCTGTACAAAAGTAAATGCCTTTATCAGATAATGACGTATAGAAAGCCGAAGGTAAATTTCTGAAAGATTGAATTAAGTGTAACTGAAGTATGTATTTGCAAATATTTTAGCCACTCTAATAAAAAGACTTGATGAAGCTACATAGCAGACTATATTTGAGGTAATTTGATATACGTTTTTATTGCATTCTTTACTATTACTTTTTTATATTCTGCTTGCATAAGTGTCGTGGGCTTCATTTTCAATTTAATTTTCTCAACACTTTCATGCTTAAAATACAACACACATAATAACGTTACAAGTTTTTTTTTAACAACTTTAAGGTAGGTAGGCTTACTTCATTTGCTGTAAGCATAGAAATAGTAGTAAGTTGAGCACACGTAACTCAGTATAATAGTACACTGAAAAAAAAAAAATGTTTGGTCAACACAAAATATTTTGCCTTTATGAACCTTACCAAATTTTTTGTGATAGCCACAAATTTTGTTTTGCTGCAACCAATAAAGTATTGTAGTGATTAAAAAATAATTTTGTAACCACTACAAACTATTTTGGAGAGGTCCATATTGCCAAAACATTTTGTGGTAGCCACAAAACCATATTTTTCTGAGTACTTAATTGCATCACTTAAGAAAGAAACTAAAAGAAATGTCTTAAATCTTAACGGCACCAAACAACATCGCTCATGTAACTTGGGTGTTGGGAGGACGTCAAAGGGCATCTTCTCGAGCCGTTATACAGCGCATTGCGAAAACAAACAAAGATAAATAAAATTAATGCAGAATATTGAGATTTTGACACGCTATTAAGGAAACATACAACTATGAATGACGGTTATCAAAATTTCCAAAAGTAGTCTGTATTTAAGCCGGTTCGACAACTCACAGAATGTAAAGTAAACGATGTATAAAAATGTAAACTAGCAAAGTTACATATCACATTCATAGTCAATAGATTACACAAATAATAATTTCCCTCCATACATGATTAATATGCACTCGCTTGTTGCATTGTATGGCAGAAAAATCCTCCTGTCCCCTACCCAACCCTACCCCTTTCAACGAGAACCTGTCGCACTACAAAAGGGTTCCACATTTCTGTTGTACAACAGAATGTCACTAAATAAAATTTAAGGGCCCATGTCACTTATTATGTTGAGTTTTTCTTAATTCCTTCCTGACTAAAAATTTGGCAAGATTTATTTGAAAATATTTCAATACGGCAGTAGCAAATTAATTTACCTTCCATTATGTACATTGTACTCGGAAAATTAAACCTTAACTATGAAATAATTAAGCTTATTAAAATTTTAACGCACAAGTTCTCTCTCACCAAATTATAAACACTAAATAACCCCCAGTACCGATTTAATCCAGTAATACGCACGTAATAGTAAAATATAATGTTTACATAAAGAAACATTGCCGGTAATTGCTAATATCACTTATTTGATAAACAAAAACTAATATTATTTACAAAAGATAAAACATCCCGTGAAATAACGGAAAAGTACAGGAAATAAATTGTCCATAATTCTTCGTAAAGTTACAGACACTCAGTTTTGCTTTATAACAAAATCCTTCATAAAATTATGGACAATCCGTTTTCCTCACAAAAAAAGTTGTCTTTTTCATTTGAATTACTCGCACTCTATTTCCATAAATACCAAATGTTTTTCTTTACTAGGTTTTCTCCAGATGTTGACGCTATATTCAGTAACATGAAAAATGTATCTTGTATTCGTCGGGATTAGAACCCACGACCTTAGGAACACTGGGCAGACACTAACCACTGCACCACAATGAACAAATAGCCAACGAGCGAGTTCTATTCAGTGATGAGATACAAACTTTATAAGAGGTTAACTTGGTTTTTGACATACTCATATTACAGAATGTCATCTGTACCATGAAGAGAAAAATATTTTACTCTATACGAATACTTAACTAAAGGGTGCATACGCACTGGAGCGAAACACAGGCGATATTTTTCATCTGTGATAAGTTCCATGTAGTGGCATGCGTAGCCGCCCACTGTAGGATATGTGATGCGAGGAGAATATGAGATGTGTTTGCCGCGCGAATAGTCAGTGTAGAGTGCAACGATGCCTCGCTTCTCTTTGTCGCAGTGAGAGGGCTGCAGGAGAAATTATGCGGCCTCCTCGGAACTCTTCAGCCACTTACTGGGCTGTTCGGCCCTTTCCTCATGTCTTGGCTGTATTGCTCGTCTCTCCGCATTTCTTCTCTTCGCTGCAAAGTGCGGACAACCTGGAAACTGCACTTCACTTTTCTTATTTTAGCTTGTCTTGTCTTCTCGTTTCGCACCAGTGTGTATGTACATTAGCTCTAGGAGTCACAGTGATTATTAATACCAGCATTTTTTAAGAAACTCAATAAAATGTTTTATAATTGTATAAACATATTTCGATGAATTTGTGGAAAGTTACAGTCTGGAATCCATAAACTGGCAATACGGACAAACCTCAGTATCATTACAGTACTTTTCCTTAAATATTTCCGCGAATCTTGCGGGAATTTTTAACAGTGCATCTTAGCATTTATAGTCACACACAATTCACAAATGTAGTAAAAATACCTACTTACAAATTGTAATTAGATACCTTTCGAAATATTCTAGAAAATAATTTCAGTTGTGTCTTGTTCACCATTTACATAAATTGTGCTCTACTTTACGTATAAATTAACAAAATAATAAACTAACACGCAAGTTAGTACAACCAATTAACAAACACGATAGCAAACACAACAACGACATACCCTCAGTAATTTTCAATTAATATTTTTAATATTTATGAAACTTGCTGTATTGAAATATGTTAGACTGTTAGGTTTAAGTTCTTTATTGCAGTTGACAATGTACTGTACATCCCAAAAATCTCAACTTGTTGGGCAGCTCGTGTTTAGTATATTGAATAGTAGGTAAGGTGGATGGCGATTATTTGACTTTATTTAGTTTTATCGATTGTAAATTGTCCTCAAGTGTGTGTATGTGTGTATATATATAAGACACACACACACACTCCCTTTTTTATAAGTAAGAAAGGTATATAACATAAAGTCATAGATATACCTGGAACAGGACATTCTGTAAAGGATACAAATATCAACACTAGGACTTACAATATTATCAAGCAGCGTGTCAGACTTTTGCAGAATGTTGAGTTGCAGATAACAGAAGACTGTTTAAATTACCCGCTGGGAGTCGTGAAGCAATATTATTATTACTATTGTTATTGTTATTATTATTATTATTTTAGTATATTTGTGTTAAACTCACTCATTATTATATACTGATCCCATGGCTGAGGTTGCGAAAAGCAGGTTTCTACATCTACGAAGTGGCCAAGTATCGATTATTAGTAAATTACGGCGATAAGACAGTTTATATTACTTACACAAATTTCGACTAACATATCGATAGCGTTTTCTCAAAATGTCATGACCCACAGCTTAATAAATTTTGAATAAAATTTTTTTCAGGCATAATTTAACTACTATATTAATTTGTGTAACTCTGTATTTAGCTTCTACCATCATAGTAGATATGCAAATTAAAAAAAAATTACTAATCGGTCATTAAAGAGAAAATAATTCTGTCAAATGTCTTACAATCTTCAACGGAAACATCAGTAACTTGTTGACTTTGCCACCCGCGTAGGTTTCAAGTCTGGACGTATTTACACCGCAACTACGCTACCAGGTTTATAAATACCCTCATTTGTTATGATCTTTGAAAGAACTGTGCGATGGGAGTGTATGACTGGGTATAGTTTCTTGGACATACTCCATTGCAATGTAGATGTCCGTCAAAGAAATTTAAAGAGAATAGAAAAACATAAATAAGCAGAGTATGCTTTAGTCAATAGGATACATACACAACATAAAATTCCATAAATTGAATCACGTCAAATAAACCAAGGAGAGCCAAATAATAAAGAAAATTATAAACTAATGTAAAAAAACCGAACACCGCCAATGAAGTCAACCCAGTTTTGAGGTCGGCTTTCGCAAACAGTCAAACGGATAAAATATATGAACCACAAAATAAAAAAAAAAGATAAAAAAAATACGACACAACTAAGAGGCCTCAAACATGGGAAGTCTGATTTAATGGTGTTTGGATTTTTTTTTACTTTTTTTTCTTTTAGGCTGTCCTTCGTTTATTTCACCCGATTCCATTTATGAAATTTAATGTTATGTATGCATCCTGTTAACTAATGCACACTCTGCTTTTTTATGTTTCCTTAATCTCTGTAGTTAACTTCGATAGATATATCGCAATGGAGTACGTCCAAGAAACTAAATCCAGTCACGGTCATTTGTTAATAGTGTGTGTCCTGTGAAGTTTATAAGTTTAGGCTGGAGTGATACATTAAGCCAGGACCCTACGCTAAAATATTCAGGACATTAGTGCCAAAAATAATGAGAGTAAATGCATGGAATCGTGAAACAATGACTTGAGTATTACAAGGTACAGTGTGCACGTTAAGAATTGTTGACAATATATCTCCTACTTATTTAGTTTCAGGATGTTGCTATGACGTAAACTGCGCAGACACTTGAAGTCAGTGTAGTTGAGCCACTGTTGTACTAAGGATTATACACGTGGACACTGTTGCCCTGAACACCGGTTTCGCCAAAAGAGCCAATGTTTTTTTTTTTTTTCACGAATTTTAAAGAGCGATACAGTTGAAAACTTTATCAAATGACACATATGCCGTGTTTATCTTAGTGTAAGTTGATTGGAGACAAAATTTTGCAATAAAGTGTGAACTTAACAACACGATTATGTTTTGAAACACAATTGTGCGAGTTACGACGTCGCCTACTGTTCGTGCGTGGAAACAGTTGTTGTGCTAACAATGCTTAATACATTTATTACTTTCTGTAACTTATTTAACATTTCGTGAGCAAATGTGTTCATTTTATTGCTGCACAACATATAAGTGACGTACAAATGCGTACGTAAATAATGTACGTGGTCGCATTTTCAGATTATTGTGCTGCAGAAGTATTTTTTTAGCCACATGATTCACACAATGCAGGAACGAAACAGGGCCTTTTTACTTGTGAAATGTAACATCCGCAGATGTTTTCCCTTACCTGGTCTTTCTTTACAACCGAATACAACACACGTAACTTCAAATCTTTTCAACTAACAGTGTCAATGCCATACTAGGCGCTTACAAAAACCATACTCGATCTACTCGATAGAGTAGACATTACTAGTACATAACTGTAATGCCATTATACGTATATTGTACCAGTACAGAAGGATATTCTGCACTCTTCTGGTCTTATAATACAGGTTTGCCAGATCTGCGAATGAATAAATAACATATACCACTTCTGTAGATTTTTCCGCATTTTTAAAAATAGGATACCAACATTCTACTCTTCGAGTTATTGTGCTGTCTGAGAAAACCGCTAAACATTACACGACTGGATACATATGGCCACGTGACCAATACTATCAACTAGGTTATTCTTACTACGTTTTCGTGCCTACTGAGAGTTGTTTGTTTCGGGGAACAATAACGCTATGTTCGCGCAATACTGGCATAAATCGTCGACTTCAAAGAAGTCCCAACATGTCATCTGCTGTGTACTCCTACCTCCATGTACAATTTATTTCATACTGTTTAGTTCTCAGCAATTCAGCAAATGTAGTTCATGATAGCGGATATCGTATAACACAAAGATCGCATCAATAAGGAAATATTTTTGCGCCACTTTGTTTCAATGCCTTACGTGCACACCTGCAGTTCTGCTTCGTGGTCAGTGATTGGGTGAGGTTCTTTCTACCCGCTAATCACAGACGTCTGGTGTTGCAGTAGCCTTATTGTGATTGGCTCATTCAAGCAAGCATAGGCGCAACTAGAGCGAACATTTGAGGAGGGGACAACTCTGTGAATACTGTTATACTCAAGCTACACCTACCTGTAATCAGTAACGTAGTCAGAATTTATGAATTTCAGACGGGGAAGGTGACTATCCTGCGAATATTATAAAGGATGACCCACCACATCTTCAAGCGGAGAGTCCGGGGTCCTCCCCCGGGAACATTTCGGATTTCAAGGTGCAAAATAGTGCTATTTTAGCAGTTTTCATTGCTAAACATTGAATATTCTACTGGTAACAGTATCACTGATTATTTAATATTAAATTAATTGTAATTTTTAAGACCTTGGTTGGTTATTTATTTGGGGGGGGCGTGCCCTAGTATCCCCCCTCCCCTTAGTTGCGCCTATGCAAGTAAGTGACGCTTTTACGCAAAGTTACGCTGCCAATATTCACGAAGCAGAGCTGCAGACATGCACATGACACAAGATATATTTGCGAATATCAGGGGTCCTTGCACAACAGTCAAGATGGTTTTGGTTTGAAGTTACACACGACTATGGCGGTGTAGGTATATGAAAGCTGGCCCACCATGTACGGCTGTGAACTATTGTTTAGTCTTTACCTCGGCCGGGTTGAAACACAACTGGTCACCAGATAATATCTACCTCACTGGGGTCACCTTCCACTCGGCTCTGTGTCAACCCAACTATGTCTTCTTGTCGTGGTCACCATGCGGTCGCCCGGCTATACAACTAGGACCACGTTAATATATCAGCTGACAGAGTAGGCTTGGTTTCCTGTTGTCGCGCGAACAGCAGGGCGTCTGGTAAGTAACCTGAATAATAGGCAATGAAGCAGTAATGTAGAAATATAACTAACGAGGCCAGCAAACATTTAAACACACACAATAACTCCTGTATGTTCATATGTGACATTTCCATGCTTTATATAACACTAGTCACTACAGTATTATTAATTATGTTCTTAATACATACAAACTTAAAACAACGTAGAGTTTTATAAGTGAAACTGTGTGGCAAAACACATGGACAACGTATTTGCTGTACTTTCACCTTCATCCAGAAAAAAAAATTTGTTAAAATTAATCGGCATTGCTGTCACACGATAAACGTTACATAACATTTCTAAAACTTACACACTCAGACTTTTAAAAAAATGCATTAAAACGTGTGTAGCTGCAAACTAGACTGAAGAGAAAAAAGTTACTATCATCATAAATACTTCCGTTCTGACGTAGGATCTCAAAAATGTTTCCTATGAAACTACAATCGTTACGTAATTACCACACATTCCTCCATTGCTACAATTTCCTGAGTCCTGTTTCGCGAAATATTTTTAACATCTTATCACGAAGATATATATTTGTATAAGTGTTTACGAACTTTTAGTGAAACGGTAACAGAAAAAAAAGCGTGGATTACAAATGAATCTGTCAGAACGACATCAAGTAGTCAGAATAATGAAAAATATTAAAATGTAAATAAATGTGACGACTACGTGCGTCAAAGAGACTAATCATTGGCTTCTCGCTACAGCAATAGTGTATATAGAATCCACGTCATCATCATTATACACGACTTTCAACGTTGCTGATGTCACCTACACGTCTAGCTGAATCTCGTGCTCCCACAACAATACATTGATGCCAACTGCAGTGCGATTCACGTACAGACCGCTACCTTCAAGTGACAAGTTAAGCATTCATTAGCCTGCTCCACACGTCAACAGCATATTTATTGAGACATGCAAAATTCGCATTATATTCTGGTAGCGGGCTAGACTCCAAACGGCTGTAGACTCGTTGGACGTCAATTATTGGCTTGTTCTGTATTTTGAACACAATGATTTCGTTTCACTAGGCTGTAGTTTTGGTTGTTCTGTTTACATTATTGATGCCCTGGATCAAGGTCAACCTATAGTCGACCGAGACTTCACTCTCGTGACATATCGCAAATATAACTCCAGCACTTTTCTTACTACAAACACCTTCAGTAAATAGTCCGGATATAAGTAAAGCCACTGATATTTAGTGAAAATAATTTTCAACCAACTTGTTTCGATATATATAGCTAGGTATGATGGTAAATCGCGAAAATTGTTTGTGCCACCCTTGAAAACACTGTAGTTTCTCGTGACATGTATGATTGGGTGATATACGTCTGCCACAATGTAGCTGTTTGCAGACCAATAACAGGCATCACATGTTATAATAGAGGGATTCTTATTGGCTCAGTCAAATAAGACAACAGCTCCACGTACAAGATAGAGCCAGTAATCTTCTGGTAAGCTGAACATGTGTTGAAACCCAGCAAACAGTCAAGTTTGCTCGCAATAAACCATCATCTCTAGCTGTAGATATGTTTAATGGTCACTGATTTGATGTTTTAAACTCTCAGTGTCTTGCAGTTCCACCAACTAATCACAGGCGTGTGCTATTGCAGTAACATTAATCTGATAGGCGCAGTCAAATGACTGATGCCAACAAACTTGAAGCAGCACCGCAGATGTGCACGTAAGCCGTAGAAACAAGTTGATGCTGAATTTTAATGACTCTAGTCTCAAGGTCAACCATTAGCTGAGACAATCAGGAACGAAAAGGGAGGCAGCCACCGTAGCACTGGCTTGGAATAATTTTGGAAAACAACGAAGAACTGAAATCACGATGACTGGTCCGGAAATACGTATCCTGAACAGAACTAAGTGTTCAGTGTTCAGAGACACGAGATGTACGAAAACATTTCAAGGCCATGTGTTCATTTTAAAACGCATTAACTAAGATAAACTTTCTTAATTACATTATCACATTTGTCGTTCACCTCGAATGACTGCCTGCGAATCAACATCCTTACTCTGACTACAAAATTCGAATCAGTATAATAATAACATGCCACGATTTTAAAAATTACTAAAATGTATAAAACAACTTTTCCTATAAAAATATATTTTAGACTTAATATGTTAATAATCGTGGGGCGCAAAACTCACTCAACAATTCATATAATTTACAATGCAATATGTTTCTAGTGACTTATGTCAACTATTTATTCATGAGTTATCTACTGTATGTGTTCCACGTTTTATGTTTTTAATCTTACAAATATTTTACACGAGAAATTATTTCATCTTTTTGAGTTCGTTTTGAAAACGTGGTTTATTTAAGGAAAATTATTTACTTAAACTATTATTTTCTTCTTTTAAGTCTTGGATGTGTGAAATTTTGCGTTCGATTTCAAACAAGCAAAATTTCAAACAAACATACACACTGGGAAGCGAGTTAATAAAATCTGGTAAAATCATCCTATCTTCAAACTACCAAACGAGCGATATGGAGAAGTACTTAAGCAATCCATGTCTAGTTTCCCTCCTTTACAGAATGAATGAAGATATGGTTTCTAACTAATCCATGCACGACTGTCTCTCCACTTCCTGTAAGTCTGGACCAATGGTTCCCTCTACGATGACCTCGTTATACAAATGTTAAGGCGGTTATATTATACATTATTTTGGTGGTAGTTGGTGTTGGTTTTCGGTCACGATCTCACTCAATACACGGTCAGTAGCAAGAATAGTCTTTCACTTTATGTAAGAATGACCCAAGGACAACTTTACTCACGAAAGTAGTGTTTTTGTTAACCACTGGTATGCATTCTGTGGCATATGTACCCATGTTTTTGTAACAATCTCAAAATATCGTCTCGTCTACACTGCGAATCATTCAGCGCACAATTTCACCACACAACTGAAACGAAGATTATATGTAACTGGAATGGAAAATTACAAAAGTAAGTTAGTACGGAAATTCAGGACTCATCATAGGTTCGTGTACTTACTTAATAACTGACATGCAAATAATTTTTGGGAACATTTCTACAAAAATATATTTTTTCATAAGCCGTGCCTGGATATTGGCACGCTCATCTCACTCTGGCCAAGGGAGGACGTTACGAGGAAGAACAAATGTCGACTCAAATGGATTAATTACATTTAAGTTTCTTTACCATCTGTGCACTGCGTGTTGCCTACATGCAAGGCTCCACATTTCCTGCATCCATTTTGTCGACAACTGTTTACGTGATGGTCAAGGAGATTGTGTTTGTTCGCTGAAGCCATGCACCCGCTACGAAATGTGTCATTTAAGCCTAATATAAAAAAATGCAACGAAAAACAGTTATGTGAAAAAAAAAAGCTTTACCCATCAAAACTATTCGAAAGCATTTTTCCACCCGAGAATTGATTATATATTCCTAGAGGCCGGAAAAATTCGCGGGTTCACTGACTTGTAATACAGCCTACAAGAATATTTGTGAAAGCAGCTGTTTATAGGCTGCTCGTTGATATAGTGAGATGGGCGCGTATTCAGTTTCAATTTGATTATTGACTCAGCTACTTCCAGGAAGTGTCGAGTAAGTCAACGGACAACTGTGAACTTGACACAGGCCCACACTTGCTGGAATTATAGCTTACGCCTAAAAAAAAAAAAAACGCGAATTTTTCAGGTTTCTATTCATTCCTAATTTCTTTCTGTTATTTTCAGAAAATTTTTATCGAATGTCTATTCTGAATTGAGAATATCTCGCTTAAGATTTTCTCTAATGTTTGCCTAACTTTGCCTTAATTTCTTACATTGAATAACATCCCAAAGTTTGTAACACATTTTGTTAACTCATCTGTGTATGTATGTATGTATACATATAAGTCGTTCGGGATAAAGTGAGCACTAAATATTTAATCTTTGAAAAAAAAAACTACTGGCCGTTATTGCATATAATTCAACATCAACTATAGTTGCTTTGTTGCTGCTATGGTTGGTAGCGCAATTATACAGTATAGTTCCGTATATTTTCCTATTTAAATACAACACTACTGTAACAAAATCAACCGAAATCAACGTAATTGTATTATATAATTAATGCATTTTATTTAAGTGTTATTTATAGGCCTACTGACTGCACAATCTGTCTTACACGCACAATAATTAACTGAACTGTCCAGAGAGGCTAGATACTTCTCGTTACTAGCATGGTCGTTAGCCGTTATGCGCGGAAATATAGTAATCGGCTGAAAATAGAACTTTAGCAGGACTTTTTTGAGTGCTCACTTTATCCCGAACCGCCTGTACATATATATATATATATATATATATATATATATATATATATATATATATACACACACATATATATATACACACACACACACATACAAACAAAGCACGGTTAGTTACATAATTTACGTTTGTTTTGTGTCCACCGTGGTTGGAGGGCTGCACGCACCAGATATCCGGTGTCAAATTAAAAGCCCGCACCTTGATCGTTCAAGACGCTGCACGAGCCTGCGCGAAGTTGTCTGCTCTCACATCCTCCTCCCTCTACTTCCCAAGTCCTGCACCAACCACAGGCTACATCAAGCAGCGGGGAGTCTCGCCGCCTGGAGAACATAAGTCGGCCATCTTCACGACTCTGATTCGCCTGGAATCAGCAGCCTTATATTTCAAGTCAGCTTGCTTTTCTGTTCCGTGCCAAACCTGAATACACAGATGTTCATCTGTCCTAGTGTGCTCGGAGTAAGTATATGCTAAGGTTAAACCTACTAAAGGTTAGAAATATCAATGTTATAAGTTTGGAACAGGGAAAATTTCTGCCACTTGAGCGCTGGTATCGCTAATGCACCAAACTGACCAATCACAGAGCTTTCCTCAATTTTAAGTTTCATTAAGTTGACAATTTAAAAGGCGAAATTGGTTTCTTTTCACTTGAAAATTAAATTAAATGACAAATATAATTTGCAAGTTCATTTAAATTTAATTTTAATACGGTTTCGTATTTATCTGGCCACTTAGCGATCGAAGCGAAACTATTGGCAGAAATGTTCCCTGTGCCAAGCTCTCCCATAACGAAACGTATTTTCTTTCTAACCTGTAGTAGAATAAACCTTAGTATATGCTTACATGAATCCATGTTCAAGTCCTGGCCAGATGTGTTCTTTTCAACAATACACTTTGACGATAAAGTAGTCAGTATAAAGTATTGTTACTTCAATTTATATTCCTATCAATTATTAATTATTTATGCTATTACATTCCGTAGATCCCACTACGAACCTATCTCAGGGATAGTGTGTGATTGTGTGTGTGTATGTGTATATACACACATACACACACAACCACACACAATATAGCCAGTTATTTACTATCCGTCTTTCTCACAAAATGTTGCCTTCAAATGACGTCAGTAACCAACACTCATTTTCGTATATGTTAGTCAATATAGCCTACTATTTGTTAGACATGACGATTTATCACGGGAAAATTTGACCGTTTGCTGGGTTTCAACACGTGTTCAGCTACCAGAAGATTACTGACTTAACCTTGTACGTGCAGCTGTTACGCTATTTAACTGAGCCAATAAGAATCCCGCTATTGTAATATTTGATGGCTGTTATTTGTCTGCAGACAACTACGTTTCGTCAGGCGTGCCACCCAATCGTATGCGTTTCAATTAACTACAGCGTTTTTAAGAATATATTGGCACAAAATATTTTTGCGATATACCATCATCTCTATTAATCGTCTTTCCTGTCAGTTCCACAGACACAAAGGAACCGTCCACGCTTGGCGTTACTCGAAGGTAGTACTTCTGTGTAAAATGTGTTTTACAGTTTTAAATATACTGATACACATACACATACATATTTACACACATGCATATGCAAAATTAAAAAAAAAAACAATAGCAATTACCTAGTTGCTTTTACGTAGTTTCCAATACGATACAGTACCTCAATACGTTGTTTTTAATCTAATTTCTGTGAATTATTTGGTAAATGGGCGAGTCCTAAAACTAGTAAGATTTGTAATTTGACGTGTCATTACGCTAAACTATCTGAATCTGAAATAAAACATATTTATAAAAAAACAATCAGACAGCCAGTCAGTTGAACCATATTCTGTTTGACAAGACGACAGTTTTGTGATGGCAAATTGCTGGGCGTATATGTAACAAAGGAAACTAGATAGGCTTACATGACTATATACTGTCCACAGTAAAGTGAGCTCTGCTTAAAGTTTTCTTTCGGCTATTTTGTATTAATCTTGACTATTTTTTACACGAAAACTTCCCTGAAACTGAAAACCAGTGTAAATGTTTCACCACTATCAAAACCTAACCTCTTTGGCCACAATAAAATATCGTTTGTGGATATTATAACTGTTCGGAAATGCTCCGATTAAAGTGAACAGGTTATACTTCGCTAGAGAGATATATTATGCTCTATGATGGGGCTGCTTATATTTGTACCTGTGTTAGCAGCTGGGACTTTGGCATGCAGACACTGGACTAATTGAACTGTAAATGATACGAACTGTTGTGTGAGTTTTTTCAGCAACAGCTACTCTCTGTAATACTTTTTTAAGTTTTCGTTTATATTTTTCAAGTATTTTGATACAAGAAATCATTTTATAATTTTCATACTGCTATAAAACGTGGTTTATTATTTATTTTTCAAATAATTTTTTTCTTTCTGTAATTCTTGTATGCATGGTATTTTGCAATCGGTTGTAAACAAACAAAACGTACTAAACAGACAAAAAACACAGAAAAGAAAGTGGGTTAATTAAATCGTGTTGATACAGGATTTTTTTTACTAGAACTCAATCATATCCTCTAACCCAAATACACACACACTTAAACGCCATTGAAGACGTTTACGAATATTCTCTGCGCTAGCCTGAGTAGAATAACATTTCACTTAGTGTAATATAAAATGTGACCGAGTAACAATTACTCTCGTCTATAAAGTCACTCTGGCCTGTTTGTTTGCATGTGTTTAACGAGGGAGACGTAGCTCTAGCAGGTAACTTTGTGGTAACGGCGTCTAGAGCGGCGAGAGGTTGCGATAGTGTGTTGCGCCACTAGGAAACAACACAGAAATCACGCGGGGCCAGTTTCATTAAACTGAGAGACTAGCGTGCAAGGAAGGCCCTGAGGGGAGAGTAGGTCCGGGGGAGGAGGGGAGGGGGTCAGAACAGATGCGAATGCAGGACGGGCGAAACAGATTCTCGGCGCGAGCAGCGACCACACTTTCTCTGGCCCGCCGCGGCGCTTCTGCCCGTGTTCTTGTGCCCATTTCTTACCTATTTATTTTCGGCGAGTGGTAAGATTGGGGTGGGGGGGGGGCAGGGTTGTTGTGTAACTCTCGCACGGTTGCGAAGGCCCTGCTCGTTGTGTAGAGACGTCTGCGCGGGGCTAGACACAACTACTTCCGCCTCCGCCGACAACGACCAGCTAGTTAGATGACAAGGTCCCCCGCCGAGCCAGCTCTGCGACATCCTAGCTTGGTCCAGGGGAGGGGAGAGGTGACAGATGAACCACGTCGTACAAGGGTGACAAGATACACACTGCACGGTAGGTTCGCAGACTCCGCCCTTTTCCTTCATCGCAGCTTCTTGTGTGAGCACTTCTGCATCCTCGCGTAAACATCCCTACAGATATATACCTCACGATTACTGTCACGTTGAATATGTGCAGAGGCGTCACATATTTGACTGGGCCAATCAGAACAAGGTTACTAAGACACCACACATCTCTGATTTGCTGGTAGGACCATAGAAGGTTAGTTAAAAACTTCCTGTCATTGGCCATGAGACAGAGCTGCAGGTGTGCTCATAAGGGGTTGAAACGAACTGGCGCAAAAGTATTTCCGCGAAAACTTCCATTCTCTAGCTATTGCCGACACCTCAGTACTCTTATCTACTGATCAATGTGTCCACCCTCTCACATGACATATTGAGTAATATCATATCTTACATTCGTTAGAGATGGTGGAAAACAGCAACAATCTTTCGTGCCACCATATTTATCAAAAAAGTGAAGCGGCCTGCGACTCGTATGATTGGAGGATGGTTGTGTGGTTACTTAAGGCCCCTGCCTACCTCAGAGCTCTGGCAGCAGCAAGGATAGGCTACTACATGTTAAATTATATCCGGCGTGGCTCTGACAGTTTTTGTAACATCGCTTTCGGACAAAAACCATTTTATGAATTGGCAAAAGGAAAATATTGCTAAATGAATAGAATTGTAAGGGGAAAAAATTGTGAATATTTGTTTCTAAGTGTTTTCAGTGCGTAAAAGTGCTTTCTTGCTCACAGTTTTCAGGATATAGAGACAAATGCCTAAAGGCTCCTTGATCAACGTGGAGGTCACGTTGCCTGAACGGTCAGACCTCTCGCCTCCCACCAAGGTGATCCGAATTCGATTCCCGGCGGGGTCGTCGGTTCCCGGATTTCCGCATGTGGGAATCGTGCCGGACGATGCCGTTTGTCGGCGGGTTTTCTCGGGGATCTCCCGTTTCCCCGCCCCTTCATTCCTGCGCTGATCCATACTCACCTCTTGTCATCCCTCACCACCGCTAAAGACCTCGATGTTAAGCGCCGACCAAAATCTCTCACTATCACGCTCACTTTACCAATGTACGCGGCACTTAGATGAACAAAACAGTCAATATTGTCGTATATATAGCTTCAACCAGTACTGAGAGACATCGAAGATAATATAACATGCAAAACCCTATATTTGCTGCCACCGTGGATCTGAGGTATGCATCGCCATTAGAGACATACCACAGATATTCAGTAGTAGCGTAGCACCAGAGTCATCATTGGCCCAGTCAGATGGAGCACACCAAACATGCACATGTTGTGTTGAATTCAGACGAGCAGACAATTTTCCCGCGGTAAATCTGTGTCTTTGATTGTCGCTGTCCGGTCAGTTGTTATTCCCGCCACACTTCGACTACAAATAAGAGCGTATACTGGAATATAGACTAAGTAGTTGACACACGCGACAAACACAAGAGAACGACAAGTCGATAGTAAACCTACAGTCCTGGAGTAGCGAGGCTCTGTGTCGTCGTCACAAGAGACATTTCTGAAAAGTAATCAGACCAAGTTGACTAAGACTGCTGTGATATGTCTCCAGGTTTTCTCTACTAACAAATATGTCTAACCGCCTACAAAGAATTTACGGTTGTAAATGGCGGCAATCGATACAATCCCATTATATATTGATTAATATTTTACTGAATGCGACAACAGCAGCAGAATTTTCAATAAACATTTTTTTTTAATTCCACATTCTTTATGCCTTCTTTCTTCGGAATTTTGGACTCAATGCATTCTGTCTGACTTGGCTGTGGTTTGGTCACGTCTACTGTCTCTATTTTCCCCACCGAACTTAGCGTGTTTCGTCTGCTAACAGCAGATCTCTAGCGGAGTTAACCATGAATTCATCGAGGAGTCACTCTCATGACTTATTCAACTATTGCAACCTTCACTTCGGATCTGTTCGAACGCCTCGAGCTTATAGTTTTCCTATTCCAAGTGAACCTAGTGAATCATCATAACCGCTAATAGTAAGAACCCATGGTTTTCGTAAGAAGAGTCTTGCACCTCTTTCTTTCAATGCCTCACAGGCACATCTGCAGCTTTGCTTGGTGATTACTGGCAGCGTATCTTGGTGTTGAGGTGTGTATATTGGAGTGAGAGATTTTGGTCAGCGTTTAACATCGAAGTCTTTAGCGATGGTGAGGGGTGACATGAGGTGAGGTGAGTATGGGGCAGCGCTGGAATGAAGGGGTGGGGGAAACGGGAGATTCCCGAGAAAACCCAACGACCAATGGCATCGTCCGGCACGATTTCCACATCCGAAAATCCAGGGACCGACCCCTATGGGAATCGAAACAAGATCGTCTTGGTGGGAGGCGACTATATGTAGTTATGTGAAGTCAACCAACAGAGTTTTATCGGGCTCTGCTTCTCGTCGATAGCGAGAGTATTAGAGAATGTTGAACACAAATGTAGACGAGGACAAGAACTCTAGGAAAGGAGCCAGCCGTGGCCTATTTTACGGAACCAACAGAGCATTTGCCTGAGACTATTTCGGGAAACAGAAATTAGAATGTTCGGAGTCGGGAATATAGCGTGGATCCTCCTAAATGAGAGTCCAGCTCGCTCGGTACAGTCATTGAGTCAATGGTACGGTACACTCAGGGCCGTGCCACAAGTAGGGGGAGGGGTGAGAGGGGTGTCCGGGGGTACCAACCCCCTTATGTAAATACTAAGACGCAGGGGACCGCGCTGGGCGAAGGGTTAGACCTCTCGCCTCCCACCAAGGCGATCCGGGTTCGATTTCCGGCGGGGTCGGTCCCCGGATTTTCTGATGTAGGAATCGTGCCGGATGATGCCGCTGGTCAGCGGGTTTTCTCGGGAATCTCCCGTTTCCCCCGCCATTTCATTCCAGCGCTGCCCCATACTCACCTCATGTCACCCCTCAACAGCACTAAAGACCTCGATGTTAAGCGCCGACCAAAATCTCTTCACTCACTCACCAAGAAGCAAATTATATCCCTTGATCCCCTCTCCTTCTTTTCCCACGTTTTCATTTCAGTATCAGAATGCAACTGGTCATCACACTCAAAACGACAAATCGCATTCATTGCAAGCAGAGTTTTCTTTCACTTCGCCCCTCCTTGGCGCTCTCTGACCACACAGAAGTAGCAGGGGCCTTCACTGAGTGCAACAAAGAAGGCGCGTATCTCCAGATTACTTCACCGAGGTGTGGACCCGCCAGCGTGCTATAGGCGCAGTCATAAACCCTAACATCTCGCCGACATACGAGCCACCTCGTCCCACCTACTTCGTGCCAACCCCTGCTGTGCGCCATGAGTCATTAACACTGTCTTTAACTGCTCCTCGGGTTTTATTCTGCCGCACTATTTCACAGCCCCGTGATTTACTTCCGAACATAAACCTGATTTAGGCGATCATTAAGGTGACTGGCCGGTCCTCCCACTAACAGCCGTGCACGACCGCTATCAAGATCCTCTTATTTTAGCAGGCATTTTATTGGTCTCTGATTTCTCACTACTTCTAAGAATGATCACATCTGTATACAGGATGATTCATGAAGAGTTAGCGCCACACACAGGGCTTGTACTTTACATCATCTGGAGCAAATTAATATATGTATGGTTCGGAATAAAGTGAGGACTCAGAAAAGCCCTGCTAAAGTTCTATTTTCAGCTAATTCATATCTTTCCGCGCGTAACGGCTAACGACGGGACATGTCTTAATTTCACAGGACACATCACTTAATGCTTGCGCGTGTGAGATTAATTGTGTAGTCATTATGAATCGATACAGTTTAATTAAAGAATTTTATTAATTATATAAAATACAATTATGTCGATTTCGGTTGATTTTGTTTCTGTATTGTTGTATTTAAATAGGAAACACACGGAACTATGTTGCGTAATTTCGCTGCCAACCTTACAAGCAGTAAGAGGACTATAGTTAACGTTGGACTGTATGCAGTAACGGCTAATGATATTTTTCAACGGTTACATTTTTTGTGTTCACTTTACCCCGAATGACCTTTATCTACGCGTGGCCTCTGTTTAAATGAAACTAGACAGTTATGTTTACCTCCGACGTACATTTCACACGAGATGTCGTCAACAATGTGCACAGTTCCCAGGACTCATGACTGGTGTGGTTTATCTGCAACTAGTTGTTGCCCGTGGCTTAGCTCACAAGCTTTTCAATACGATGCCTCTTCCAGTCGTGCAATAGTTCAGTCTAATTACTCCAAATTATCTTAAGTAATTCGTGAAAATAATACGTGTTTCTGTTTCAAATATCTGTTAAAAAAAACATATTTTTCAAAAACATAACAACAGATATAAAAAATAGTAAAACATTTTAGGGTTTGAAAAATAATTTAAGTTATAATTTTATTACTGATAATAATAATGAAAGTGACAATGTTGGTGTTTTAATTTTCTATTAATGTATTCTGAAAAATACAAATTTCAAAATTCTAAATGTTGCAAAATGACGCAAAGAGTTATTAATACCCGTTGTAGAAAAAATTCGCAAAAATTTTGTTTTGGTACCCCATTCACCCCCCCCCCCCCACCAGGGCCTTTCCTAATATTTTTCCACGCATACATATTTTTTTGTCAGAATCCTTCGTGTGTGCATTCACAACTCTTTTCTTCACAGTCGTATGAATGGTACAGTAATACGTACGTCGCAGTCTCACAGACACACACACACACACACACACACACACACACACACACATATATATATATATATATTGAGCTGACTCTCAGCTCGTCCTCCTTAAATTGTACTTTTGATATGAACTTAAAATTTAGTTTCGCCTGTGTCTCCGCTCTGCTTGAATTTCGCGCCGTCTACTCGGGTAGTCATGAACGCTAATTCAGGGTGATGTGCCTTTCCCCCCTTTCCCCTCCTTAGCAACCCATCCCTTCTGACCCCTACCTGTTTGCCTTTTCCCCTCTTTTGGATTTTGCGCATGCGTAATAAGCTGAGCTGAATAAGTATGGTCTTTTTAACCTGAAGCCTCACTTCTTCTCTTCGACTGGTTCAGAATGGCCGTCCTTTTGATGGGTCATAATAAACCGCATCATGGAACAGGACTTCGATTCGTACAAGGTATTGATCAGCTCCATTAACGATTCACTATTTTTCAAGTTACTGTAGGTACGTTTGTTTTAATGATTATGTTCTGTGAGTTTTTACTGTTCAGTGGCCTTACGTCAATTCTATTTCAGAAAGTTCAGTTTTGCTTACTAATGCTCGTGTTTGCTTCAATCCAAACACGATGCTCCAATATTGTTTGAGTTTGAACGTTGATAAAGTGGTTTGCATTGCCACGTTGTTGGAACACGCGTTTTTGGATACTTTGAACGCTCAAACTGATCTAATGCCTTGTATCGATTCCTTTCCTGTCACACACACATACGCACAATGTATAACTGTCAGAATTTTAATGAGTCGAATGCAACTATTACTTGTAAAATGATTTGCAATAATGTTCAAATTAGTAAATGAGCAAAATAATGTCGTTTGTCAAGATTGTAATATCAGAATGTCAAAATATATACTTTGTCTTCTATGGTTGAAAGGAATAATAGATTTGATTTCTTTGTGTTTCAAGACCCGTACAGTTTGCTTACCTGCTACGCGCATTATGCTTAATGAAAATT
>PNEQ01009745.1:0-31396 GCA_003012365.1 Medauroidea extradentata
TGTAGAAGTCATTATTTTTCCTATCATATGAATTCTGTTTAAATATACTTCTTATGACTTCTACAGGCGTTTGGTTTCCATTTGGTCAGTAGCTCTAGTAATAGAGATATTGGTTGGCTTTTTCCTATATTATCTCATCCTTTATTAAAGTGAAAGAAAAGGTTTCACAATATTTTTTTCTTTACAGGAGAAATAAGGATAAGAAAGGAGCCAGCCGCAACAGTTTTCATGTCTGGCTCAACGACATCCGTACAAATGAGGAAGGGTTCATTAGGATAATGAAACCCTCATGTTGAAATAATCCCCAATTTCGTGTAACGAGTCTGCTTCTAGAAATTACGCACAAGAAACCTTCAGGCCTCAGAAAAATTTCCTCCGTTCACTTTTATTATTCTTTTGGACGCACAGCTCTCATTTTCTTGGAATTCTGCTTGACTACTTCTGTTTGAGTTGACGGCCCAATAAAAAGAAGTAAATAGAGAGAAATAAAGGCTTCACGTTTCTAATTGCAAGGCACACTCATACAATTGCCACATTCGTTAACTAAGAAAGAAGTTTTCCATGGACAGAAGCAAAGCAGTGGTTACATGTATTTAACATAAGACGTAATTTCACATGTTAGGGTAAATGATGACGGAAGTTTACATAGTTTACAGTAACATAAATACCATACTAATTATCAATAATAACGATTATTCATTGTACCATTCACAAATTACCAATCATTTCCCAGTATGTTTTTACAGTAAATATATGCGATTAATAACTATTACTGATTTATAAACATCGCAAAAGTAAATATTTTAAATGCGCATAACACTTTTGTTGAGCTGGCATATGTATAATAAAAAACATTTGTACTTCTCTGTGCAACTTGTACTATGTTTCTTGGGGAATTTTTTCGGAACAGCAAAAATTAGATTAGTTTTTAAACTTATAATCATAATCCTCAAAATATATTACTTAACACACATCCGTCAATTAGCACTCCTAAGTGTTGTCACTCTCCAAGTGGTTGGACTACGAACACGAGAAAAATTCATAAGTTGACGACGAGAAAGTTTTTATTTATTAAATATTATGTAAGTTTGAATGTCAAATATATAAACGTGTATTTCTTATTTATATTCAAGCAAATACTGAATGATTGGATATGTAAAGTTGGAGCGTAGTTGAAGCTGTTATACATGTTTTTTTTAATGTCTGAGTCAAATTCCTGATTTTGTTATAAATTTGTAACGATTTCTATTCCATTCTTCTCTAATTAGTGATATATAAGCGTTTAAACAATTATCTCAGTCACTCCAACATTAAACGTATTAAAAGTATCAGTTAAGTAAAACTCTTGTTTAGTCCAATTTTCCCTAACAAGTAGTGTAAGAAAAGCTACAAAAATTTCTAGGTCAATTAAAGCTCTATTGGTACATGCTCCATGGTGAAAACATATTATGTAAAAATATCTTTACGATGGTTAACAAGGAAAATATGAGAAAGAACGATACATATCTAGCTATGTGGAAAGACTATCTGCCATTTCGATATTCTTAAGACATTGAGGTCGCCGTTACAATTTTTGTGTGAGAAGCACCTATCGAAATCATACACATTTTCACCTATACCCCTTATAATTTGTGACCAATCAGAAAGAGTGATTTGCTAGCACGACGGTATATTTTCTAATTACTATTATAAGGTAAATATGATAGCAAATTTAAACAAAGGCCTCGTAGAAGAAACTGTACTTTTAAAATTATCAAAAACTGCTTCCACGTTATTTTTCACACCTGTGAACGACCGACTACAGAATTTTACGTCATCTTCCGTATACCTGTGTATTATTTGCAACTACATCCATAATTTCTGTTATATTAAATAAGAAGGTAAAAATTCTGCACTAAAGTACAATGTAAAATGTCAGGAAAAAAATTACTCTTTGAGCAAGAATTTATTATGAACTAAAATAATTCTACAAGATGACCGTCACTTCGTCTTAAATAATGCGCGTTGGTAACAAAAGGAAAGTAATTTTATGCGCATTAGTTCTGTTTTCTACGTTACTGAAGTGCTAAGAGCTAAGCCGTTTGTTACATGTGTTTATCTATAGCTTTTAGAAGTGTATTATGTAGGTACCAGCAACGTGAATTTACATTTGCCGCAGAAACAATAATTTTCGTACTACAGTTTCGCAGGACGCTTCTTGTAAACTCGGCACTTTAACCCTTTAACGGAGAGATTAAGAGTACAATAATATGAGATCAATATTTCTTGTTAATATATCGTGTTTCTGCGCATTTCCTTTAAAACGATATTTTCGGTAACGATTTGGTTTATTTACAGAATTTTTAAAAGTTTTGTGTCGGGAACACATATTCTTGCATTTATTTGGATGAGGTCATTTATTTCATAATCTGGGAATGTGACTAAACATATCATTACTGATATTTAAAGTCAGACATAATTTAATATTCATATAGGTGCTCCTTGAAAAGAAATAAACACCTATGAAAAATATCGTAGAAGAAGTTAATCTTCGACTGTAAAGAAATTTGCGTGCTTTAAGACGTGACGGTGACATGTAACTCTAGGCAAGCAACGAAAATACACGTTATTTTATAAGTGTTGCAATAATCGCATTTAGTTCATAAATTTTTCACCCTATTAGATTTTGCGTATTAAGACTGCTTGTTTGATAGTTTATTGTTAAGATTCGTATGAAACTACGGATCCTTCACTATGTCTCAGCCGAACAAAAGCATTACTAAAATACTGATAGGAATACCACACGCTATAAAACTGGCATCAAAACCGCCTACCAGTATACTATTAAGAGCGTAAAAGTGTATACACAAAAGTGATTTTTCTGTATTAATAGTCATTAGATATGTATCTCCCTACTGCAATTAAAACGCATTTTACGTACGTGAATTTCCCATTGTGTCTGATACAGTCTTTGTTATGCGTGAAATTATCATATATTATTATTAGGTTATTTATTTTAAAGTTACTTTACTAAGCCGAAACATTGACAGACGTGTGTTTTGTGCTATTATATTAAGAACGTAACATAAGTACAGTCACTACTTTTAAAATGAATTTTGGGTTTTGGTAGACGACTAATTTCGTACTGCGGCTGGATATTTACGTGCAATATTTTGTTCTATAATACGTTTTGGAACTGAACGTCATATCGTTCATTATGTTGATTCGTTATGTTAATGTGACCAACAAAGCAATAGT
Source organism: Medauroidea extradentata (assembly GCA_003012365.1). Taxonomy (NCBI): domain Eukaryota; kingdom Metazoa; phylum Arthropoda; class Insecta; order Phasmatodea; family Phasmatidae; genus Medauroidea; species Medauroidea extradentata. The sequence goes on from PNEQ01009745.1 coordinate 3,238, forward strand.
TGAAAAATTGTTCGGCAATGTGTGCTAACGGAATATGCGTGCTTAGTTTTTTGTTATTATTTTATTCTGAAGTTTGATATACAATTTCTAGTTACCTGAAAAATTCGCGCTTTTTTTCGGACACTTGCTAAAGAATTGTACGTTCCTGTCACAATTCGCGATTCGTGCTTGATTTATGAAACCTTATGGAAGGCACTGAGCTAATGACAAGGAATGACAAAGTGTGCTTAAGCGTGTGGTATTACTGAGTCAACTTGCAGCCAACGAACAGCTGATGTCTGCTTGAGTATACAGATATTATTAGACGTTAGCTTACAGTTCATTCAACCCGCAAATTTTTCCAGTCTTGAAACATTACATACAATTGTCCTACTATCCTATGGGTTCTAAGCCTACATCGAAATTTACTTCTATTTTTACTTTTTAAAGTCCGACCACGCTTATTTTCATTGTAGGCCTAGAATATAAATGTATGGCCACTATTTGCTAGTGTATAATGCACACTGATGTCTTGGGTCTGCATGAAATAAGTTAAAGAAAACAGGTAAATACCAATTTAATGTCATTGTTTAAACAAAACATCCTTAATTGATTAGTTACTGTAGTTAGTAAAGCTCCAATTATTTTTATTTTGTCAAAAAGATTGGCAAACACAAATTCAACATCAAAATGAATTCTGTATTTAAATAATGGAAACATTACATAATTAGTTTGAGGACCTAGTAAAAAAATAACAAAGAAAGCAGCACTGTCCGAATCAGCTGTTTTCAGTGTAGCTACTTCCAAGAAGTAGCTGTATTATTTTTGAAGGGACGAGTTTGACAGGAAACCCCAATCCATTCCCTTGGCCTCACCCCTCCCCTTACCCAAAGCGGAAGAGGAAGAAATCACCAATTACTTGAAAATTAATGGCAAAGCTTTCCAACCTCTGGCGCCGTTCCCCGATTCTCTCACTTCCCACCCAGTGACTTGACTTGAAAGACAGTCGCTCCAGGAAAAAGATCGCGTTTCTTTGTACCGCCTTTCCTCCCCCTGGGTTTTCATTCTGTATCACCCCCCCCCCCTTTTCCCCTCCAAACACTTCGTGCGCTCCGCTACCCGCCCGACAATGTTTAATTCGTTCGCTCATCTCGAATTCCGCGTCGCTCCTCCGCTCTTAATCCGATCTCTTTGAAATCAGTTTAGTTCAGGCCTGCGCCCCGGCCTTAGCGTTAAGGGGGAACCCTTCCCTGGGAGAGGCCGAGCCGAGAACACACGACGTGGTGATGTATCAGAATAAACAGTCTCGTCTACTATACTATTCAGAGCAGAGTTAATTACCAACCCCACACCATTCCTCCCTCTTTGTTCTTTCGGCCTCTTTGAACGGCAATACGTCATCAATCTGAAATTTAATAGGATTATGAGTTACAACTTTCTTGGAAGTCGGCAGTAGTTATCATTATACTTCAGCCAGCACCGTAGACCAACTGAAACGCCTACCAAAATGAGGATTTATGTAGAAAATTACAGAAAGACATTTATTTTCATGTTTCTGTACAAGTCCTGTTAAACCATAAGAAATGTTAGATGAAATGTTAGTTGCAGGTTTAATTTTATGAATAAGAATTCACTCGTAAATAAGTAGAGTAGAATTTTATATATAAAAATTAATTTTTATACCAAGTTCTTCTGTTCCTTCTGAATGATACATTTGGATGCATTGAGTAACAAAACATATATATGTATACATGAAGTAAGCCTTAGAAGTTTCGTTTATCGTTTATCAACATCAGTATACAGGATATCAGGTGAGATAATTCGTTGTACGGACGGTGCTTAGTGAATCTGATATAAAAACTAAGTAGAATATACTTTTTCATAAAATGTCGTAAGGCCCTTGGTCTACAATACGAGTTCAATTAAAGGTGAAAAAAAAAAAGCCAAATGGAAGTAATGGGTAAGGTAATTCTTGGATTACCTTACTTGTATATCCTCTTGAAGTTATTTAGAGTGTGTATACAGGTTGTAACTAAATTGGTGAATAATATTTTGCGGATGTGTTTCTAGTGCCAAAACGTTAATAATCTAACTATAGATTAACATAAGTCTAACTAACTATTTATCTGAGAGTAACGAGACATCATTGTTTTAGTGCATTTCTAACAGCAAAGCATTAATAAGGCAGGGAATGAATGAGAAATGCAATATGCATGTACTAGTTCTGGAGACGAGAGAAATAAATAACACGTGTCTGTTTTTATCTTCATGAATTTAAGTTGTTTGCGTATTGCATAAGAATGTTTGCTGTTTATTGCAGAGCTAAAAACTAAAATAAAATTTATTCGGTGAGTGAAAAGACAGATTTGCGCCACACATAACTTGGAATGCAATTCAAGCACGTGTAAGTAATTTCATGCAGAAACGTACCCTTACGGGCATTTACCTTGCCCAAGAACGTTCTCAATAATGATAGAGACAAGAACAATTAAGGTGTGTTAGAACACCAAGCGAATTAGGCTACATTGTGTTAAAATTGAAGAACGGATACTTCGTGACGGGGACGCCAATCCAGCTGATAGCGCAAGACGCATTCAGTTAGGGAGAACGTTATTCGTGTGTTTGTTTGGTAAATTTTGATTGAAAAGATTCTGTAATCTTATCGTTTTCAACGAATGCAACGATAAAAAAGCCAAACCTATGTGAAACCGAACATTTTCTGACGAATGGTTGCTACAGCAATGAACATTGTTTATTAACGAAACTAACTTAACAGGCGACGGTATCATAAATGATCATAAAATTATCATAGGATTTGTAAAAATCATTACGGAGTACGTCAGGACCACTACTAACAATGGTACATTCTGAACGTTTAGTATGTAACTATTTTTTTGACCGTCTTCTTGGTCCTTTTTTTCTTAACCTTACGTCTGACTTGACAAAATTTTTTCAGTTCCTCAGACTGGTTACATCATTTAATCGATTATAAGATTCTGTACGGTTGGAAGATCGTACTTCTCGTAACTTCCGTTGGGTAATTCATCAGATTTTAATCACCAATTTCCGTTAAAGTATTGTTTGGTCCAGGACGATTCATTGGTTGGATAGCTGGTACAAATGTAATGTACTTCCTCGTAGGGGATATTTAAAGTCCTAGGTTTATACAAAACCTGTACTTGGCACTGAAGTCCTAATATGGAGAAGCCAAAGTGAATCCGACAGGACAATAAACATTCCAAGAATTTTCAACTGTGTACTCCAAGGCACGAAAATCAACCTGCATGGAAGTAGGTTTAGGTGGTTTCAAGCAATTTTGTGAAATTTATTGCGTCACATGTACGAAGAGGTATGATGTCATTCAACTCTAAATTAAATGGATTTCAGAAACATTTTTATGTAAAGTTTTTTGTTTCGTTAATATGGGGATGTCCCTTAAATATATTGCACCAATTTAATTATGGCCTTATATTTCCCGAAGCGAATTTAAATACATATTAATGTGGGCATGATACACAGAAATACTTACGGTGATCCGCTATTCTCTAAAGTGTCGTCGGCGATCATGATAACTCAGGTACCGCTTGACGCTCGATTGTTTCCAAGTCCCAGCCTTACTAGAAACGTTGTGAGTGTAGAGTTGACCGTTAAAGCATTTATGAACTGACACTATCACGGCGGTTTCTTTCTGCTTACACCTTCTAAACGCAATCGTCTTTGAGCATACTCTTGAAGTTCTATGATGGTGATAGTACGTCACTGAACGGTAAGTACAGGCACACAGAAATTACAATTTCGGATGCTGGTGTGGTATGTATACCCTTGCAGCATAATAAAGCCGAAAAAAAAACCACACCTACTTATTTACAACAATTAAGCAAAACTGTATGGAGGATATTCTTTGTTAACGCTTTAAATTCTATGCTATTTATAACCGATGCGTTATATTACATAACAATAACAATAATAATAATGGGTCTATTGAATAAAAATAAGTAAAACATTGTAAGAAATTACTCCAGTCAAGTAGTAGAGGCTTGTAAGTAAAAGTAAATACTTATTTTTAATTGAATAAAATTTAGACTTTGCTTAAAAGTAAATACTGGGAAAATTGTGGGAGAAATAAGTATTCGCTAATAAGTAAGTGCTTAACTTACTAGTAAAAACATATTTCAGAGGAACGTGACATGAGACAGGTTGTACTCATGTCTTGACGTGTCTATCCTTTTTAACTACTAAGTGCAGTTAGCCAGTTCTCTTTAACTTTTTTTCTCTATGTTGTCACCATTTCTTCATGTTAGGAGGATGCGATGGCTAAATGTGACCGGAAGAGGATGGTATTTGTAAAAAAAAAATTAAAAGATTACTCTGTGGTATTAACCAAAACAATGACACCAGGAATTGTCCATAGGAAAAATAAAACACATGAAAAGAAATGAAAGACCAATTTGTTCAGAGTACAGAAATCTAATCAGCAACTGTGGGATAGTTGAAAAATTTACTGAATTCTATAAAGAGAGATGTAAAAAGGACAGGCAAAAAAAAAAAACAAGCTGCTGGATTGGGAAAAGACATTTCTTAGAGATGATGGACTCTAGTCGCAATCCAGTTTTCCAGAAAATTCCAGGAGATTGTACAGTTGGTGTAGAATAACAAGAGCATCACGTTGGCAAGAATGCAGAAGAACCGAGTATATGTAATTAGACTACGACTGAACATTTCAAAGTGAAGCGTATACCAAAAAGGAAATTGAAACTTCAGACAGCAGAAACCGAAGGATTATCAACTGCAGAACTTCAAAGACTGGTATTATTGGAGCAACTTAACCTTACCCGATTACAAGCATGAAGAGAAGAGTTATTGATCCAACGGCTCTCAGCTCAAGGCAATGCAACCGAAATGTCAGACAGTGCTGCAGCGACATAACTGAGTGAATTCATACAACTGTAGCTGTTGTGACTGTTCCTGTGTATACTGCAGAAGTTGTTAACGTATTTAATATCACTGACATGATGTTCTAAAAAAATCTGTAAACCAGGATGTGTGTAGTTTTGTACACGTATATGTGTTCTTTAAAATAAATAATAAAAAAAAAACACTCACAAGTAAATAAACAACAATACTTGACTGTTAACATGTTTCCAAACAAATAAAATAAATAACAAACAGTTTAGCATATGTGTGAAGGTACGAGGTAGGCCATATTTGTCACTCGCTTTATAATCATTGATCCATAAGCACAGTCACTTTTAATATCTTTGTACGTTTTGTTGCATATAGCCTATATTTACTGGTAAATGTACATACAACATTTCACAAATTATTTTATATTAGTGAAATATGAAGGAAATTCAAACAGTTATTCAAAATACTGTCAATAATTTACCAAATAAGTGGGGTACTATTTCATTGCGGTTTCTTACGCCTTATTGACAGATTTGGTAATTTTCATCTTCTCGGGGGTTTTCATAACCTTCCTGAACTATGTCATCTGTAAAGGAAAATTCGTAATTGTCTTTTAAATATTTGCTGGTGATCTAGGGTAATACAGCACAGCATATAACTTTCTGGGTATATTTTCCTAACGTATCCTTACTATGCTAGCCAAAATAGGAAACCTCTGTTTAACCTGGTCGTTTAACCTTTCTATAATGACTCTCTCTTTCGAAATCAGCTTGTTGAACTGTTTTTCGTTTCGGTTTTGTGGATTTTTTGATGGTGTCAGTAGCCATGGAATGATTCCATAGCCACTGTATGCCAACAAACAAAAATTACCATTATACATGGAAATAATTTTGTTAATACTACTCTGTTTCCAAATCCAGGAATTATGTACACTTCCAGGCCATTGCGAATCTGCGCTTCTAAGCTTGTTATCAGTTCATTTGTATCACAAGTGAGATGCACATTTATAATTGGGAATCCTTTCCTGTTGATGTATACATCTCCAAAAGCCGTTGGTATTTTCTAAATCTCTATTTGAGTACATATCAAAGCTCCAATAACGATAGGTATTTGAAAGACTTGTAACTATTTTTCTTTCGCCTTTTGCATGGCATTGAAATCCGAAGGAAACTTGACCCAACGGTCTGCTTTTCCACAATGCTATCTGCTATATAATTCACAGTCTTACACACAGTCGAGTTGTGAACGCCACAATGTTCTGCGATACCTGTCTGAAAGGAAACGAAGAAATGTTTCCATCTGTTGACGTGAACTAAGAGCACCTCCTCTTGTTTCTTCAGATTCATTTAGGAAATAATCTGACAAGTAATCTACATTTTCACATTCAAAACGCAATAAAACTTTGTATCTACTCAAACTTATACTTCTTTATTTGTAACATTTCAAATTTCTACACGCATTACGTTTGCCATACCTAAAATAACTATAATTATATACACAAGTATGTTATTTAGAAACCTTTAAATCTTGGAAGTACTTGCTTACTATTTCCAGTGAATACTTATTTTTATTCAACAGAAAACCAGCGTTTACTGCAAAATCGCTAAGTAAATAGTTACGACATAAGTACTAAATGGAAAAATGTGAGTGTTACTTCTTCTTACAAGTAAACACGTAATTCTCAGGTACATACTGAGGTTTTATTCTAATAGTTGTAAGTAAACGCTAAAACCCTGGAAGTACAGGCATTCACTTATTTTTATTCAACACACCCATTTTATATACAGGGACAAGTAATTCATTATATTTTATATATATTTATAAATATATACACACAAAATATACCGGATGTCCAGAAACAACCGCACAATCAACATACCACGCGAATCCTGGGCTAAACTACAGAAACATATGTTAATGGTAAAATGCTGCACGATGACATTTTATGTGCACAATGTGACACCACAGCACGGAGTTAGTCTCCTCTTGCGGTACAGCTATATTACTGTCACTGTTCTTGACATCTCACAGTCGGTGCAGGTTCAAATCCCGATCATTCCACACATGATTGTACATTACGTTCACTCCACGTAACACACACACACAATACCTGAACGTTAAGTGCATGATGGAACATTCTCCTTAACATTTTAATCATCAGTTTATGCCACGACTTGCGTGGTAAGCTTAATATGTGCCATCATTAGTGTATCAAAAAATCATATAATTTTAATCGTCTTAGGATCTCCTACAACATGAGTATTAAACGTCATGGAAGGAGGGAGAATATATATTATATATATGTATGTGTGTATATATATGCATATATATGTGCATGTATATGTGCATGTATATATATGTCCATTTATACATGTGTATGTATGTGTGTGTATATATTTATATACATATGTATGTGCATGTGCGTGTTTGTGTATTGGGGGGGGGGGGTGCCGTGTATTGCATGAAGTAAGAATCACCACTGTTACTTTTAAAAACGAATCAATCTTCAGTTTCAGTAAATTCAAAAATGCCCATGTATACTAAGTGTAAGAACAGCCAATGATGTTTTCCCTACGATTTCTATTCATTTACTAGCTGTATATTGATTATACTTTCACTTTGCGGCTAATACATTGGATGCCATACCAGTTAGTTTTGGCACACGTGTATACACGCCAAATATGTATTTCATCATTATATTATCTAATAACGTCATTGACAACCTACCTTAACAGGACGGTTGCAAAACAACACGTTTTTGTTTAATACATATATAATAAGAAAATGGCACCGTTTGTCACCAAATAATTCTATTTTAGGCCTACCTGCTTTTAGGAAACAATCGCACTATATATCGTGGCGAAATTACATCAGTATAAGCTGTCAAAGTATACGATATACGTAAGCGTGTATTATAAATGGACTCCACATGCAATAATATATACTATTCTGCTTCAGTTATTGCGCACATAACTTGCATCTCTGAGATGTTATTTATAGAGTGCCTAAAGGCGAGTCACAGAGAACTATTGTATATGTTTTACACGGTATTTGCCTAAACGTACGAACGTAATAATGTATTGTTTGCGTAACATTTCAAACATTCGTGTATGTATACGTTATGTATGTCAACAGACAACCGTGCACAGAAGGACAAACTTTGATGCGTTTCAGAAAACGTGCAATTTTGTTTAAAACATTTCGAAATGAGATCTGCATGACAGCGCTGCAGGTAACGTAAATACGTCTAGAAATATAGAGAGAAAATTAACTGTCAGTGATCGTACGAGAAGGCCGGTGTTTGTTTACGCGATGTGCAGCAAACTATGAAACATGAAATATATAATTAAAATGTAGCGATGCTACTACATTTCAGTACAACGTGACGATCAAACACCCTCAAACGGTTGCCAGGATATAAACATACGGTTATCTTATTTGAAGTGTTGCAAGGTAGCGAGAGTTTCGAGGTTAACATTAATGCATACTGTTTATTTCATGTATTTCTGTAATACTTCTGCAGTTATTCTGTGTACTAATATGTAAAATATTGACGTGAGTGAAATAATTTAATGCATTTAAATAATTCGTTTATTCCGTGCCATTTTAATTTGTAATGCTAAAGACAATAGTAAAAATAATAATAAACATTGTTTTTTATTCTACCCCTACGTCTAGTGAAGTTACTGGGCAAACATGGGAATAGAAAACAGCGGAGAATTAAGAGTAAGTTAGATGTCCATGCCAATGTCATTTTTAATGTAACCCGAATCCACTTTTGCTCTCCATGTCTCAGTTAGAGAACCATTATGCAGCCGCACAAACAAAACAGTAAAAACCGATTATCTTTTATACTCCCATCATTAATATTTTCCTCACCCCTAGCCGAGAGCCGCCACCCTTACGTTGTCTTCATCCCTTCACCATCCCCACGCCTTTCGCAAACCGCCCTTCCAGCTTAACGCTGATTGCAGACAATTTCCCAGACATATTTATAGCTTCCGAAATTATTTTCTCTCCCTCCGACCGAAGGGTGCTTAACCCTGAGGCGTGACAGACTCGTGTATTTATTGGCGCCTTTGCGGAGACTTCCCCTCTCGTTAAATAGGCGCGGGTGGGGGGAAGGACCCAGAAATAGGGGGAGGAAGTGAGCTTCATAAACATTTGTCCGGCTGGCCACTCTCCATCAGCTAATAAAGTGCTGTCCGCTCACCTCCGAGCTCGTAAATTACTCTTTTTGTTTCCGCGGGCCTTCCAAGGCGCCACGGTGGAGCAGAGTGCGAGGGCAAATAAAACCGTCCATTAAACTGAAGCTGTAACCTCACAGGCGCGCTTTATGACGTGCGCGATATTGGGCGAGGGTGTTACGCCATTATAACGCAAGGTCCTCCACACTAGTCAATAAATGTCATGGCAGGAGGGAAACCACTATAAGATCTAAAGTTGACACTGAATTATCGTTAAAATAACAGCGGCACATGAACATAATGCAGCTGATAGTTACTACACTGTGACTTAGAATGTTTAATGCGCACAACATTTTTACGTTAAATGCCTTCTTATTTGACTACATTTATGGGTAAAATTCTACGAGAATAATACTAGTTCCCTGTGTTTACTTATTAACAAAACTAGATTGAATTCGGTACAGTAATTATGATAAGAAGAAACAAAATATGTTTTAACAAGCAGCATGAAAATTTCACCTAGTAATATGTACAAGAAATTTTAACAATTTTATTGAGATTCTAGGCCAAAACCCTTCTAATATATAAGCTTTTTATGTCGTTGAAAGACGTAACTCTTAATACCAAAGATTACAATGACAATGCAATTACTCTACATTAAAGTCATTACAACAGTATATCCTTATTTTATCATAATTATTCATTCACTTTTATAATGGACTCAGGCCTGTTAAGTTACATATCCACCCTGGCCCAACTTTCATCTAAAATATAACAGTTGTTACACCTACAGTTTATAAGGATGAGTTAACAGTAAACAAACAAACGAGACAGCCCTACTATGTCAAACAGTTAACCTCTGTCCCTAATAATATAGGATAGTGACATTTATCACGTTATAGGAAATTGACAACAGAGCGAAGTTCGTATTGTTCGGGCACAAAGACCCGAGATTATTCGTAGAGTACATCACAGTAGTAAGGGCATGATCTTGTTACATTACTGGAGGTACTGAAATAGGTACTCATGGGTAACGATATTCCAATGCTATTCCTAAGTATACATCACTCAGGCACACTATGTAGTTTTTGTACGAACTTCAATCGGCCAAAGCCCTGCAGGGCACTCGGTGGCTCGGTGCTGTATACCGAAAGTTCATTAACCGATAGACAACACGTCAGTTTATTCGTAGGTAGCATGCCGGCGGTTTTACTAGGATCACTGAAATTTAAGTACATTTAATATCGCTAGTTTATTTACATCATATATGTATTCAAATTACAAAGTGAGTAGGTGAGAGAGTTTGGTCAGCGCTTAACATCGAGGTTTTTAGCGCTGGTGAAGGGTGACATGAGGTGAGTATGGAGCAGCACCGGAACGAAAGAGCGGGGGAAACGGGAGATCCCCGAGAAAACCCGCCGACCAACGGCATCGTCCGGCACAATTCCCACATGCGAAAATCAGGGGACCGACCCCGCCGGGAATCGAACCCGGATCGCATTGGTGGGAAGCGAATGGTCTGACCATTCGGCCACCGCGGCCCCTAGTTACAAAGTATTTTCTATACGAAACTCCTAGCGTTGTTACAGAACAAAAGCTAAACATCTTATCACAACTCTATAGTCGGTTCGTCCTACTCAAACGGCGAAATTCAGTAAAGTTCTTTTTTATTATAAATAAGTAAATTTACAACTAGAATGTAAAAAATGGAAATAAATTTCTTTAACGGGTTTACAGCTATGAAAAGTAAAGGTAATAATTACTCTTCAATAGAGGTTTGAAACTAACGGAAAGTATGTCCTACGTGATCGTGAGTAACAGGTTTGTCCAACCCGTACAAATGCCACACTAGGAAAATTGCTCGCGCCAGGGCTCCAGGTAGGTTCAGTGTCCTTAGAGGTACGATGTCGAGCGGACGACTAGAATACTAAATCATCAATAAAATCTAAACTACCCATCAAAATTCCCGAGTAGATATTTTATCAGTGAACGTTCATTTATATAGCACTGTGCGGTAGTAAGCTTTACCTTCGAGTAAAATAATTAAAAACTGTTTTTAAAAAAAAAAAAAAAAAAAAAAAAAAAAAAGGCTTGAAAACACAAAATCTACAAAAATTGAAATACTGTAGTTTTTATAATTTTTAATATGAAAATATGTAGGCCTCTACGATAGTTACATTTAAAAAAAATACTTGCGTTTTCATTTGAAAATAATTTTAACATCCGTAAAACTCTCGCGCAGAGATATTAAGATATTATTTTCAAATCAAAAAGCGAGTATTTTTTAAATTAAGTTATTATAGAGGCCGACATATTATCATGCTAAAAATTATACAAATGTCAGTTTTTAATTTTTTTTTAGGTTTTGTGGTTTCAAGCCCTTATTTTTATAAAAACTGTTTTTAATTTTTTTACTCGACAGTAAAGCATACTACCGCATAGTGCTATATAAATAAACGTCCGCTGATAAAATATCTACTCGGTAAAAAAATCTCATCAAATTTAGATGAGTAGTTAAGATTTTATAACGATTGAATATTCTAGTCGTCCGCTCGACATCGTACTTTTCCATACCTCTTTAAGTATTTCCAGTGAAAACCGCCAAACTAGTAAATTAGCCTAATTGCAATAGTAGTTTTGTCAATGGTTTTTAGCGTGATTTTTTCTACGTTCAAGCTTGGCATCACCAGATATATTGGATTGTTTTATTTTAACTTTTTTTAAACTCTGGGACATAAAAATAATAATTTCCTATTATAGCGGAAATTCTATTTACAGCGCGGTACACTACCGTTATGGCAATTCAACCATTCACGTACAATTAGAACGCAATCAAGCCAGTATTTTTTTTTTTTTTACTATTCATAATTTGCTGGACTGATTGCGGTCTAATTATGAGTTAACATTCCAATTTCCACGCTCGTACAGGAAGGCAATGCAAATACAATTTCGGTATGATAGCTAGCTTCATATTTTTCTCTTTAGAGTAAAAGAAAAAGTGAAATACAAAATCATCCAATATGACAAGTAATGCCGAGTTATAAAATGGATCATTCTCGTCAGCACCGGCTCCCAGTTCACATTCGACAGATTCGGAAAAGTCACTGATTTTCAGTTAAACTAACCGTGCACGCACTCCTATATAGGCCAATAACGATCCGGCGAAACAATTCCGATACCCTACCAACCAAAATTAACCCTTTGTTGTAGACATTCCACCAATAGAATGATAGAGTCGAGTTCCAGCGGAAAACGGAAAGACATGCACGCACAAGATAAGCGTTTATCACGTAAGAGCGACGGGGCTCTGGCCACACGGATCATTGTAGCCTTTATTGCTTTTATGCTTCTGAGCTTCTAACGGCCAAAGCCGTTCCACAAAGTACGTAATTTCTCTGGTAAACTTCCTAAACTATATGTAGGTTTTAATTAACACGTACACATTTTGAGACAGTTCCAAGAAATCAACCTACAAATATGGACGATTTTAAAATAACTGCCGTACGCGGTTGAAAACGGCAGCAACAATTCGACTGTTTGATATGCAAGTTTAGGAGACCGAGCTACAGGCATGTGTAATATTACACTTTGTCACACCAGATCTCATTTCATACCTAAACATAGATTTAGTTAAGTCCCTAATTATATCAGAGTGAAGGTACTGGGAGGATAGACTGAAACTATACGGAAGTAAATAGTACTGAGAATCTTAAAAAGTGGTACTTTATCGTATACAGCTTATATTGTGGGGTATCAGCAGAGATTATTTTGTCGCTTGCTGCAAATGAAATCGTTTTCGTACACCACATTGCTTGCGACGGTCACCATTAGCCCGACATCACACCTTTCCGGATTCGGTTACAGATGAAGTCACTTCCGATTTTCGCACAGGTGATTGCAGTCGTTTACCAGCGGATTGTATCGAGGTACTTCGTATATTCCCCATACCTATAATCCGCCGTTGCACTATATAGTCTATCTCATGAAAGAATTCCACATTTTGACAGTTCACTTCTGAGAAGTGAGGTCTGAAAACAGGATTGTGGAGACCGTACTTTTCCAGGAAGCCAGGTAGGTTTAAAGCTCCAAACAATGGAACAGCCAGGCAAATTTGTCAGAAGAGAAATGTCAAAGTATGGAATTATTTCATGAGACAGACTGTACGTATCTAAACAAATGGCCACGCTGGTCAAATCTTTCATTCATTCCTTTCGCACAACGACCACGCTAATCATTATTATAATTTTAGATAACGAGTGACACGTGATAACGTGTAGTTCGACAAATCAGGAAACAAACTTTTAAGTAATATTTTGAAGCACATCTTGTTTCGGAAAATATTTGTACAATAGGCTTCATGAGTCGTCCAACGTGTTTGTTACTCGGAGAGATCAAGTTTATTCCAGGTAACCCGTACGCAGCATAAATATTCTTGATAACTATTATTCAAAAACACATTTTGTATGTTTACAAAACATTGTAAGCTTTACAGGAAGTGCTTGTTACTATACAAATATGTCTATATATTTACAAATAATAACTGTACATTTACAAATAAATTCTTGTACATTTCATAGCACCTGTTTGAAGTGTTACAAAATCTTTTTGGCAACCAGTATCCAAAGTAATTTGTAAAATGTGACAGGCCGTTGAAGGTTATTTAGTCTCACGTCAAACACTCTGCTCATTAAAATACATACTCGGAAAATTTAGACCACTTTAATGACCTGCGACAGTTTTGTTGTAGTACATAGACTGATAAATATTCTAAAGCTTTCTCTATTAAAAGTACGAATTATTTAGCTGCGTATTACTTTGACGTCCGTGCTGATCACAGGTTTCGAGATGATTTTTCCGATTAGTTGGCAATCACTAAGGGAACGTGTGCGTGAGGGAAGAAAGGGTGTTCGGTGAAAACAACGAACAACACTCTTTTAATTTTCGCGAGAGTGAAGCAAGGGCACGGAACATTGACGCGAGGACGCCACTGATTCTTTGGTTCCGTCACACGTCGCACGCTGAAGACAGTTACAACGACCAGCAGCGCTTTGCCCTCGCCATGGAAATGTGCCTGACGTCACGTGTAGGGAAATCACCTATCAAATTTCAGCTTTTTAGCTGTGCGCGTCCGTACAAAAGCTTCCCCACGCACACACCTGTTTTAATGGCGTCTCGCTGGACCTATCATCCCTTCCTTTCGTAAAACCCTTTTTCCACAGGTCACCGGAGGCCTAACCCCCACCTCTCGCACCCCAAACGTTCAGGCTTTGGACCGGGCGAATTGGAGTGACCAGGCGGCACGTCACTAAGGGTGAAGGGGGGAGAGGCTCAGAACTGCGAGGGCAAAAGGTTATTCATCGCCGAACTTCAAAGCGACACGCAACGAATCGGAAATCGCAAATTGACGCTATTCGCAGTGAGAGGAAAATTTCTAATATGCATTTTACCCGTATGAAAGTGAAACTTCCATGAAAACTTACCGTGTAGCTACACGTAACGACTACCTTTCAGGATTAACGTTTGATTGGAAGCCAAATTTTATTTCGACTTTAGGACGTCAAGTACAACTTAAGACTTTTGATTCAATAGCAAACAAAATTTTTACTTCGACGTTACCAACGATACAACCTTGTTAAATTTTGTAACGTATCCTACAAATCTCTTGAGTAATAACGAATAATCTTTACACAATAGCAACATTAGTAAACGAAGAAAATACCTTTCATTACGGTATGATTAAAATAAACAAAAATTCTTTAAAAGTTACTAATCTCAAACATAAATATTTAAAGTATTTCTTATTTTTTAGAGCCACGCAGCAAGAAATGCCAAACTTTTTACCAAATATATTATCTTTATTAATACTATATTATGGTACACAATAAAACTTCAGTGCAACGATTATTTTTATTGATATTTAGACAACACCAAAATAGAAAACAGAACTTTTTAAGTAGACAACTCTTAGGATTTTAAAATAAAAATTAATGTGTTATATTCAATGAATTTAAGGGCCACGGTGGTCGAGGAGTTAAACCTCTCGCCTTCCATCCAGGCGATCCGGGTGCATCCGGGCACGGATTTTCCAAACGTGGGAAACTTAGCAGGCGTTGACGTTGGCCGGAGGGTTTTCTTGGGAAGATATATACAAGGTGAGTCGGGAGGAAAGGTACATGCTTTGAGGGGTGACAGTACTGGTGGCCCTGTAGTTCAAATATTAAGCAACCATAATTCAAATAAAATTAAATCATATTAAACGTTATTCCTGAAGATAAATTGTAAAACTTCAAACAGAGAAGTAATTCTCAGTTATCAAATCTGGAATGAACAGGTTGTATTTGTGTGTGTGTGTGTGTGTGTCTGTACACAAGGTGAGTCGGGAGGAAAGGTACATGCTTTGAGGGGTGACAGTACTGGTTATTCTGAACAAAATGTTTCTGATAAATATATGCCCTTTTCTTAACCGTTTCAGAGAAACCTAATGAAAACAACAAGGAACGGGTTAAGTGCAGGTGACGGTAAATCACGCTACTGTTATCTTATGTTGTGTGCAATTTTGTACATTTCCACACGGTGGCGCTCTAAGCACGATGCACTTGTTTACCTCAGTCTCAGTCCTACAGTGCTTGCCCTAGTATTGGGAACTACAGTGTTGTTACGTGTACAGTGAATACAGTTCAGCGTAGTAAAAAATGCCACAGGTCTTCACACATGCAGAGTATGGTGACATGATGTACGTCTACGGTTTCTCCGATGGGAATGGACCCCTTGCACGAGATTTTAAATACGTTGAAATGTATGCCATATTGTTAACAATGAAGAAATAGGATGATACCAAAAAGAATTTTTCTTCTAAACACTATAGTTTAGGAATGGGAAGCAAGCAAACTTCGGGGAATCAACAGGCGACCGAAAACATATTTTGATTGGTCCACGTCACAAGCCATAACGACCAGCATTGACCATATAAATGATTAAGCTAGCATGCCAACCAATGGGTAACGCGTAGCGTATTGGTTACGGTACTTGGCTACTACTCGTTAAGGATCCGGGTTAAAATCCCGCGTATTTCATGTATTTTTATATAATACTATTAGATCGTTTTACAAGTGTCTGATAGAAAAAATGTTTTATTAATTTTTTTAAACCACCTATTTTCCAATTTCGCAACCATATTAACAAGATGTCTGAAATGGCATGTTTGCGCGTAAGAAACAGCGATTTAATTGAATGTGAATCGCGAAAGTGATTTTTTATGTGATCTATTAGGATAGTGTACCTACATTACAATAATAGGTCATATATGGTTATACTTGCATTTAGGCTAAATGTGTTTATTTTGTGCGTGTTCAATCACGCGTTACTTCACACATTACGTAATGAACACGCCATTAGTGGTAAATATTACTGCAGTAGACTTATGTTATACTGATATACAACATAAATAACATTTATTGCGGTACGCTAGACCAAAACCACACAACAGCCCAGAAGTATTTTTTGCTGTATAAATTTATGTATTGCGTATGAACCAACATCCGTAATAAAAGACAAAATAATATTGATTATCCAATATATTAGATTTGGATATTAAATCGACGGTTCCATGCAAAATCTGAGAAACAATATTATACTAACCCGAAAGATTATTGAACTCACTTAAGTTTTCCAATATAAGCCCAGAGAGCAACCATTGCACCATCGTGGCCGACACTTGGTGTGGTTCTATTGTAAAGTAAATATATGGGTATTAAATAATTAAATATAGTAATGGTTTGCGCCAGTAAACAGGTTTATTTAATGTATTATTGCATATTACAGTGTCCGGATATTGCTCTGATAATGTGCGATATAACAATGTGCGCAACACTAAACTTCTATAAAACCTCCGACTCGAATACATTTGAAATATAACATTTGTTACATTTTGTGATTAACTACATACGTATAATCAAACGAACCACCGTAACAGACTTAAAAATAGTTTTTTATTGACCAAGCGTAGTCTGGCATTCCGCCGGAGTGCGACAGCAGCCAGCTAGATTGCCAAGGCTCCGTGTGTACTATGGCTTGTGACGTCACTGCACGTTTCCGCGGGCGTTTTAAAAGCGCGAAATTTAAGTAGCTGTATTTACCTCAAATCGACTTCAAATTTAAAAATTTCAACACATATCAATTTTTTTTATATGCACGTAGTGTGATGTTCACATTGAAATTCACTTGAGGGTTCCATTTTGGAGCCGCTGTTCGTGAGTACGAACGACGATTTCCTAATCGCAGAGGTCCAGATAGCAGGGTGTTTGCAGGATTGCGTGACCGTGGTACGCTTCCCAGCGTACATGTTGTATCCGAACGTCCCGTACAACAAGCTCAGTGTAGTTGAGAACATTCTTCAGGTACTAGAACGCAGCCCAACAACTAGCTCGAGACGAATTGCTGCTTAACTTCATATTCCACAAACAAGAGTGATACGCACAGTACACGAGCAGGGTCTGTATCCGTATCATCGGCCGAGTGTACAACATCTGCATGAAGAAGATGATGTCCACCGGCAAGAATTCTGTCTGTGGAGGATTGCCAGTGATCGGTTAATTCCACGTATATTCTGTTCACTGATGAGTCAACATTTACCCGCAACGGAATCAACAACACACGCAACTCTCACGTATGGGCAGACGCAAATCTACACCCTACTGTAGAAAGGAATTTTCAACGACGTTTCTCAGTTAACTTGTGGTGCGGTATTGTTGATGACCAACTCATCGGTCCAGTAGTTTTAGATAATCGTCTTAATGGAGTACGGTATCTTGATTTTCTTCAAAACGTGTTACCAGAATACTTGGGAGGATATCCCTTTGGCAACAAGAGCACGTATGTACTTTCAGCAAGACGGAGCTCCTGCACATTCTGTACGGCCAGTGACACAGTACCTCAACGAAACATATCCTGGGCGTTGGATCGGTCGCCATGGAGTCATTGCTTGGCCACCGAGGTCACCTGATATTACCCCATTGGATTACTGTGTGTGGGGTTGGCTTAAAAGCGAAGTCTACACGTGCAGGGTGGACACAAGAGAGGAACTTTTTGCTCATATTTACCATGATTGTGCTCAAGTAAAGCACTGTACTAATGAGCTCAGATCAGCAACACATCAGCTGTCTATTAGAGCAGCAAAATGCATTGAAGTTGGTGGTGGAGTGTTTGAACATGTTTTGTGAGGAAATGTACACAATTCAACAAACCATACGATAGCGGTGTCGTGATTTACCGTCACCTGCACATTTCCCGTTCCTTTTAGTTTTCATTCGGTTTCTCTGAAACGGTTAAGAAATGGGCATATGTTTATTATAAACATTTTGTTCAGAATCATCAGTACTATCACCCCTAAAAACATGTACCTTTCCTCCCGACTCGCCTTATATATATAACAAATTATATTTCCTTAATTGGACAGAAGCACGCAAAATTTCGAATCGTAAAATTATTTTCTCTATTTCAATAATGATTTATTTTGTAAGTGCATAAACGCATGCACGTACGTAACACACAAAATGAAATAGAGGAAAAATATTGATTAAATGGTAATATAGTCAAAGCCATGTGTAAAAACTATATGGGGATAATAGTTCACACGTCATTAAGGCATAATGCAGTAGGTATAAATATAAAAAAATTAATTTATTTGTATGCCGTTCTACTAACTGTGGATGCACCTACGTTAAGGTGGAAGTGACAGTATTGTTTCCATGAGTAAGTCAGTGTGCTACGCGTACTGACCGTAGCTTTTCCGTATACACTGGCAATAGTTTAGAGACAATGTTGAGTAGCAACGCTAGTGGCAATAAGCGAAAAGAAAATAATAAATTGCTGTGTTGTGCAAGGCCACTACACGGCGAAAATCCTTTATTTACCGCAACAAACATTGCAACATACGAAAAGTTAGTTTGAAGTACTTGTTATGGTAAAATACTGTACTATGATTAAAATAGTATAGTAGCCCTTATTATAATGAGTTAGTTATAGTTATATAACAATCCTTTGATTTTTTTTAAATATACGAAGCGGAATATTTAGTTGTGAACCTTTCTAGGGGGACGAATCGAAAGGCAAGTATGACCATAGAAAAAATAATTTGTACGAAAAACATTGCAGTAATATCGGTGCGGAATGTGGTACAATCTCCGTGTTTAATGATACTGGTGACATTATCCGTTATTCTAAAAGTAGTCCTTTATACGCGGATAAAGCAGCGGGCGGAGAGCTAGTGCATGTGTAAAAATTACTGACTAAATCAGAAAAACGTACAGTTTCTTAAAGAACGTTCAGTAACGTAAACGAATATAACACTACAATAACTAAATTGAAAATTCAACTCGAGAGGTGAGACGCCACTTTATAGAGTCCATGGTATATAATTCAGAGCTAAAAGCATCAGTTCAGAATTGTAGGTTTTTCGAATCCAGTTTGCAAAAATAAAAAAGTAATAAAAAAACAATCTTAGACAATAGTTTTTGCCAACTTTCTGAGCAAAATATTTTCTCGTTTGACGTAAGTTATATTTGAAGAACAATCTCTGAAGCAGAAATATCGTACATTTAATTGCGGTGCAAGAGATCACGCTTAACAAATACATAATCCCGTTATATTTGAAGAACAATCTCTGAAACCGAAATATCGTACATTTAATTGCGGTGCAAGAGATCACGCTTAACAAATACATAATCCCGGATAAATGTTTTCTCATAAAGTTGGCAAACATCATTATCAACGACTGTAGTTTTGTAGTTTCAAAAATGTAGATCTCAGGTGTAGAATTCAGTGCTTATTTATCTACCACGCCCTCTTTAAAGGCGCAGCCTACCTCCCGCTTCAAACTCGTCGCAGTGTGTTCGTAAACAGACTTTTTCTACGAAAGTATTCCCCGTGTGCAGAGTGTGCCAACGTCCGAAAAGAAACATACTCTGGACAAGGTTCATTAAAAACACTCTTTCTAAGCCCTTCAACATAGCTAAAAACGGCCTTTTCAGACTGCAGTAATTCAGAATATACTAACCGGTTGTATATGAAACTCAGATTGCGCATGCACTGAACTTTGTACAGACTTATCATCAATAAAATTGTATAGTCACCTCTTATTGTCCCATAATAAAAACCGTTCAGTTGGAATCTGGCACACTATACAATAAAACATTTAAAAACCCACAACATAACATTTGAATTAAAAAAAAAATCGCAAAAGTACAGAAAAAAGTTGCAAATTATATTTTTTATAAAAAACCATTTCGCGGGATATTTTAAAATGTTTTATTACGTAGCCCATAGGGGAGACGGTCACTTCTACGAATTCGTCTCTTCACAGAACGTTTCCCCTACGCTTCCCCTTACTCCCTCCATGAACCACTGTGCCCACCTCCTCTGAAGTACAGTGTTTACTCATTGGCTGCCCCCTACGCTTCACAAAATCCCTCCTTTTCTTAGAAGATGCCTGAGACGCTGTGAATTATTTCACGTGCGTAAGTCAATTGGTTTTCATTCTGTGCATGGCAGCAGAACATGCAAATTTCGACTCTGACGCACCGTTATGAGAAAACTACGCCAGCTTAAATTGTTTTTTTAAGAGGAAACTGCACTCACAAGTACTATCTACAAAACTAACACTATTTCATATAAACGTAAAATAATGATTTTATCGCACTTGAACACCCTTAAGGGCGGGCACTCTCATAGTTTGTCGGTCATTAGCAGGCGGTTCCCCGGGGATGAGCTAATCCCGTGGGACAAGCAGCTAGCGCCCGCGCGGAGTCGAGTCAACTTCGTCCTCCCCTCCCCTCACACCAAGTTTGTTACCAGACTATAACACAGGGTGTCAGCGGTCGAGCCAGGTGATTAAAGAACAGGAATTGGGACTCGCGCCCAAGAGGAGGGTGTTTCAGTGTGAGTGGTGGGGAGGGTGGATGCAGTGGCTTGGTGGTGGGGCAGGGGGGTAATTCATCACACCAGCCAGTTGATGTATGCATGATGACACGTCTAGCGAGGGTTGGTTAATTGAGCCGCTTGGCGCAGCAACAGGATAACTCTCCCCTTGAACGGTGCTGTACTGCCCAGATCAGAAATGTTCAAGCGACAATGAAAGCGCGGTCATTATCAACACACTTCATTCAAAACTTTATTGTCAAATAAAAACGTGAATATTTAAACTCTTATCCAAAACTAACAGTTTCAAAAGCTTATTTACATAAAAAGTAATAATTTTTAAAAGTGAATGAATTTAATTGATTTTAAAGGCAAACGTATTATTTCACGTATTTTTAAAACTGGTTTTGATAAACTACTTTAGTTGTTCATTGTGTAAACTGAGACATCATAACGAAAAATTATGTTAAATTATTTGAATGCTTCATTTAGTATGGGATAGCAAGAGCGGGAGAAGTTACATGAAAATTATTTTATTATTGTAAACAAATGCATGCCGAGGGAGTCTATAGTTCTTGAGCTGCCAATGTGTTCGTAAGGCACTGAAACAAGTTGGTGCAAAAATATTTTCGCGACAAAGTTGTGGCTCTATGGATAGAATATTCACATCGACCGCTTCCTTATGGAACAATGAAAACTGGCTATAATGTACGCACAACTTCTAGACAGTACCTTTCACTACTTCACGTTCATTAATATTGCTTGCATATTCGCATGACAGTGAATAGATAATTTTGGTCTTTAGCCTAACGTTCTGCTTGTCGTCTCGCTGCTTATGAATCAAGCACGGACACACCGATGAATATCAATGCTTTAGAAACTATACTTCTGATAAAATAGTTACAGCTAGGTATGTTTTCCGGATTGTTCCTAGATCCCTTTTAACTGTAGAGGGACAACTTATATTGTGAAGGAAAAACCAAATACTCTGTTGTAAGAATAGTCCAGCCAAGCTGTCCTAATTTAAACAGCGGTGAAGCATAGTTGAGTTTCAAGGGAAGCCGTATTAGGTAAGACTACACACCATGAGCACGTGACATTAAGGAATTAACAATGACATAACAACCAACAAATAATAGTATTCTACTATTACGTATGTCAGTTGCCGGAAAATACGTTCCACGCCTCTTGGTAGGACATAATATGTACCCTTATCAGTCAAATGGTTCACCAGACAATTCACAGTTGTGTACAGTTACTGATAAACACAGCTCGCTTTGGAACACATACAAGCATAACCACTGCGCCTTCACAAGTCCACAAGAACACTTTTATTTCTTTGCAGGTTCTATTTTAGTAGGTATGCAAGTCTCCAGCATTGGTGAAGGAATTACTCTAAAAACGGTAAAAATTGGTTTTGAAATCACGATGTTAAGAATTTAATCAAGATTTGTACAAAGTAAATATGTTGATGTTGATAATAATAAGGTGCGTCAGTAAACGAGAGAACTTATCTCATTACAGTCGGCATAGTTATCATAAAGAAAACAATATAAATTAATAAATGAAATAACTTGTGAAAAAATGGAGTTTAGTTGGTTCGTCCAGAGACCAACAACGAGATCTCGAATTTTATATGTATGCAAATCGAACTTGGTTAGCAATGATGGGAGGCGAGTGTTTGACCGATACACCACCGTAGTCGAATGAGATGAATCTAGACGTTGGGTACTCTGCAGCTGTGACGAACACACTTTACAGCCTTTCCCTCCTAAGAGGTGAGGTGAGAGAGTTATACGGCCCTTTAACAACGAGTATGGTGAAGGGATAACATAACAGACATGTCCGAGCCAGGATACGAATCCAGGATCTCTAACACCGTAGACAGGAGCCTAACCGACTAAGCTACGATGGCCAGCTATTCCTCCAAAGCAAACTAGTTATGGCTCGAAACATCGCTGGTCACTACTCAATGGTGCTGTGCACATAAATAAACCAATAAAGCCGTTTACGAAAAGTCATTTGTTAGCCAGGATAGAGTAAAATTTAAAATCGTGTCGCTTTTAAAAACTGGTACGAGAGAAGTTTGCTTGCGAAAAAAAGGCGAAAAAAAGGCGAAACAATCAAATCCTTGTTTGCGTTAGTTTAACCATAGTGTCCTTACCAAGGAGCGAATCTGGTCACGCGACTTAGCTAACTTAGCTATCACTGAATGGTTACTTTTAATACACGCTGTTTGAGGTAACCAGAGAGATACACATTGCCACTTACTACATCAGATTAGATACTTTACTGGTCGCATCACACGTCGATTGCGCAGGAAACTACCCATAAATTTTTAATATTTAAACTGGTGGATACGAATAACAATTTTGTACAATAATAGCTTTCCTGGCATGCACTACAATGTCCATTATTTTTGGGTACGCTGTTTTGCCCCTCTTAACCGTTCGTTTAACTTCTCCCCTCCTTAATATGTTTTTTTTACAAAACATTTGCGGGTGGTCGCACAATTCACCAAAGTCTCAACGTAATTGATGAATGGTATAGGAACACATAGAAGACGAACAAACAAACCTAAAAAATTCATGTTCGTATATTAGAAAACAAAGTTCCTTTTTCGCATACAGGAGTATGAGCCTTAATAGATGAGGTTCTAGTTCCACTACAAGGGGTATCTGCCAGACGGTCAAGCGAACCCTCGGGCAATTCTAGGCTTGGCGTCTATTAGAAAAAAGGTTATAAGTCTCAATTCCTTCAGGCTGCTGGAGACCAAAATACATCTGTATTGTCTGTGCGAGAAACTGATGGTTGATTTCGGCGCTGACGGACTGGGGTCATTGCTAAAACTCAAAGAGTTGCTTAAGTTGTTGGACGCCATAACACAGAAGTACTATGGAAATAATGAGTGCTGGGACTGACCATATTCGGAACGCTGAGGATCCTCACTGTGAGGACTCGTGGTGATCCCTTTAAGTCGTAGGGATGTGGTTAGTGGCCTAACTAGATCATAGGTTCACGCAGCTGCTAGGGGTCTCAGTGTAATGAGAGGCGTGGGACGGCGTCCGATAGCACTGCAGAATTGGGTTTTGCTCTGCTGTCAACATTCTGGTTAGCTGGACCATTGGCTGCAATGCTTGTGCATATTCTGACTATCCACCTAATGGGAGGTCGAAGTGGAAAGGCAGTAGGCTAAGTCCGTTGAGTTAAAATAATACGAACCCGTCTCCTTCGAATTCTTGTATACTGATGTATGCATACAGGAGTAAATGAGCTCCCTAAAAAAATAACATTGCTTTTGTCACGGGGCAAATTTATAGCAAATATCCACCGGAAGTTTAATGGTTGTGGTTGGGAGATAAGCCAATCAATGCATTCCACAGGCATTTACGAAAGGTCACAAGGTTATTCCGAGCAGTATAAAATTTCAACTCGAGTCGTTAGAAAATGATTCCAAGTCAAGTTTACTTCTGTCCGGAATCTGAACCGAGAAAACGGCTTGCATGTGTTGACCGGGGTAACCTGTAGAGATCAAGCATCCTGATCACGTGAGTGAGAAAACCTAGCTAAATCTAGCAGTGCATGCACTTTGAGTAAAATACTTCACTGCGAAACGACGGAGGGCTAACAATCTACCCCTAAATGAACAGAGACTGCACAGGACATTCCTCGCGCGGTGTTTGCCGGCTTCTTGCACGTGGGAGGCGATGCGTAAACGCCGCATAGCCGGTCGCTCTGGCGCGTTAACCCGAGAGGCCTCGCCTGTGTGCTCGTCTCCTTGTCCTGGCGGAAAACCACCCCCTGTCCACACCTCCCCATCCCCCTCTCCTTCTCCCGACGGCGCTAAAACAATTAAAACCGCATTTGATACGGGCGAGGTAATTGGATTGCCGCGGCAATCTCTGGAGGAGTCGCGCTTCGCAATTAGGGCTGCGGGGACCGGCGTGCGTGCATGCATGCGTGCATGCATGCGTGCGAGGGGTGGGAATTTCGGAAATGTAGTCCGGGGAAAAGGAAACGGGCGTGCGGGGGAGTAGGCGGGAAGTTCGCGTTTACTAACGAGCCGTCGCGTTAACTCCTCGACGTTTGCCCACGTGTCGCCAGCCCTCCTTCACCCGGAAACCTACCTGTCTTCTGCAATATGCATAAGATTCCCGTCAATGTTCTGCGCAGAGCCGAAAAACTACAGTCACGACACCACGCATTCAAGTATAGGTAGTGACCCTTGATTTTTGCAAAAATATTTTCCCACAAGATTGCTGCAATATCTTACCTACACATTTGCAGCTATAGTTTGTGCAATGACGTTTCGCATTTGATTGCTGCGACGCCACGTGTGATTTGCGGGTATAACCCCCAAAATGCTAATAGTTACAAACATCCAATCACTGACTATGAAACTTAACTGTAGATGTGCAAGAAAGGCGTCAAAACAAGTTTGTGCAAAAATCTTTTCGCGAAAATCATGAGTACCTATGTAGCCTATAGGTGTACAAGTCATGAAGATACAGTATTTAGTAAAGTATTTTGTAGCTGACCGTTTTACTCTGCCGCTAGAACGTGCTATAGACGTCCCTTCTTCTGTGACTCACCGTTATACAGCTATATATTCACACACTTCTCATCTCCTTTGTGTTACTCATAAATCAATTATTTTCATCATCTCCTTGTGGCTTAGGAAGTTGTCTGACTTCCACCAGAGCGATCTCTGTCTCTACCTAGCGATGTTGACAATCTCAGCGGCGAATCAAATTACTCGCTAAAAACTCAATAGAAAAATGTGAATTTCTTGGCTACTTCTATACCTATACACATTCAATGGAAAATCTTATAGTTTAAAGTACGCTAAATAAGCGCAGTGGACATGGAAGGCTGCAGAAGTCGAAATATTAACAAAGTAGTGCAATAGTTGAAGCGACAGCCACTGACACACTGGTCTGCAAGTGCCGTTTATTTCTGAGTTGAAGGTTAAGGGCGGCACTGTAAGTCGCATGGTCAATTGTTTCCGGCGCGTTCTTCAGGAGTTGTACAGTCCTGAGATTCTACGGCCCTCCTTGCAAATACCCACCGGCCGCCACTGAGTGACCGTCATGCTATTGTCCACAGGCCACAGTCCGGTGCTGTCATCATGTGTACTCCTCCAAGTTCATGGGCAAAATCGCTGCTCATATTTAGTAGGTTACCCCTAAGAATCCCTGAGCACGAAGATTTTAGAAAAGATTCAGTAAAGCCTCGTGCACTAGTTACTAGAGAGAATCTTCAGTACAGTAGCATGGAAAAAAGTGGAGTCGCATTTATGTTGACCCGGTTACGATTCCTTGGCTCCACCGTCCTGACATTCGGTTTTCCACGGTTTTAAGAAATCTCTTCAGGCAAATGCTAGGATAGTTTCTTCATATAGCGATGGCCCAGTTCAAAAGGAAAACAACTAAAAAAATTGCATTTTTGAGTTTGAGTCACCAACAGGTAGACAGAAGTGCTCTCTGCCCAGTTGAAAAAAAAAAAAAAAAAAGATACGTAAATTCTCTTGTTTTAATAACGTTACACTTTATAAGGATTACCAGTAATTTTCTAAAAATAGTATAACTTTTAATTTAATGTGTGATCATTTCAGCAAACGCATACTATAAATATTTAAAAACACCTTAAACAGTTGCCTCTGTATTTTTGCTTCAAATTAACACCAACTAAATGTGTCAATTAACAGATTTTTCAGTGAAACGGAAATCTTTCTATATGCATTTGACTCAAAACTGGAAATTTCAGTTGTTTACCTTTTGAACTTGGCCATCAAATTAGATCGTGGATGATTTCTTTCCGATTTCCTGTCCTTTTTGTAAAGTTGTTAACCTATCGTGTGACACTGCAATCAACGAAACGTTAAGTACTACTAACTAAATATTTTCGGTGTAACAGCTGAGTTTTGGATTAGCAAATCCGAATTTACCAAAAACTATTGAGTTTCAATACCTTCGGTTGCACTGAAAATATATATGTTTACTGTTTATCAGGTTTGATGTATTCCATTCTTATTCCAGGAGAATGCTATCCAGTCACTTATAATTTACTGTACATTTCGTACAGATTACTTATTTCAATAATTTAGGTGAGTTAAAACCTAATATGTTATGATACAAATAAACAAGGAAGAAAATTTGAGACGTTACCTTTAAAATCACCGAAGGTCTTCATTCATTATTTTGCAACAGTGACCATTCCTATAGCATAACATAACACGGCGCAATGCGATTCCCTCTATTTCACATTAATAAACAGATACTAAAGAACCAATCAATAAAGTTAGCTTTAATACTTCGTCCTGTAAAATATTCCATAATTTACTAGGTTTCTTAACTGATTCGATTTTATCGAACTACAAAGTTTGTGACTGGAATCTTGAGAATGCCACGTATACAGACATTGTCAAACTTAACATAAGTTTAACAAGTGAATGTGGCTTCCCAGTTACATATATAGGTTAGTAATTTTAAGTCCTAGTGGACACATTACGAAGTGAATATTTGGATTATAAACACAATCAATGGTTTAAGTTACGTTAGCAAAACGTTGCAACAAACAAGCGAATCGGAGACAATCATGTTTCAAGTGTTAAGTCATTTCCCGTTTTGAAACTTGAAATTCAACTAGTGGAAGACATCAAGATACGATCGTCACACAGTATACATATTTTCTGCCAGAAAAACTTAAGTAATATAATATATCCACAAACATATTCGTTCTTATTGTATGCTCACAAACTCATTCGTTCTCATGTGTGTCCACAATCCTATTAGTTCTTATGAAGTCTAAATACGGCATGGTTTCTAAGATCTGAACACGACCAAGTAAAACGTAATTTCGTGAGTTTACAAGATAATGCGGTTGGATCATTTCTGACACTCTAATGACAGTATGATTACAAGAATTTTGCAATTTCTTGTAATAAGTACATCAAACGTCTTCGATAATGGTGCTTTACACCTGTCATGCGTTGGAGAAGTCGTGTAATTGATAAATGCAGTGATGATAAATTGTTAACTTTCAGGCCGTTTTAAATCTTCATTATATGTATTATACCAACGGGATTCCTCCGCCAGCCATCGCCCATAAAATATGGTTTAAAAATCAGTACATACAGTTTACGCTGCTAAAAAAAAAAAAAAAAAAAAAAAAAA
>PNEQ01009746.1:0-31397 GCA_003012365.1 Medauroidea extradentata
CCCCGCACACACATACCGGATCCTACTTTAGATGAGCAGTGCAAATGTAACTTCAAAATTAACCCTGAGATACATAACCTTACTATTAAATAGATGAAATTCATCATGTCACTACTGACGTCAGTTATTCCACTCTTGCACCACATACTTGCATTGTGCGGTCTTGCATAGAGAAAGAGGTAGCTGCGTGTGTGGCATAACTATAATTTATTTAAAGTAAGGAACACACTGAAATACACCAGTCTAGTTTTTTAATTTATATATATTTATACATTAAATATTTTTAAAGAAAAATTCGAAAATTTATTTGAACACAAATCTGGTTTTCAGTGAAAACCTTTTTTTAAACATGAAGGCCTGAATGAAAAAAAAAATTACAATGTGCTTCGTCATTACATTTTTTAAAGACGAAATAGATAAATTTCAAATTCTTACAAGTTTCTGTTAAAATTTAGACCTATTTGCTTACGTTTTTTTATCAGAAAACTATTTTAAACAGGTTATTTTCACAACATGAATGGCCCTTGAGCTACTTCTATACCATCATAATTTACAGAAATATTTAACTCTCTTTGAGGGCCACGGTGGTGGTGTAGGAAAAAAAAAAAACACTCACTTTCCACCAATTTGACTTCGGTTCAGTTCTCAATAAGGTCGGTCTCAAATTTCGTGAATGGAAAAAAAAGTCCCGGAGGGTTTCCTCGGGGCAGTTCCGTTCCTTCTTCACTTGCATTCCACCGCTGTTCCATTCTCACACAGAGAAAAAAGTTCGGTATAGACAACCGTATATGTTCGCATATGGCGAAACAAACTGTGTGAACGTTGAATCAACGAAATATATGGTTGCCGGACTGATTTTGTTAATTCGACAGGAGGGTTTAGTCCCGTTAAGGCCATGAATTTTAATTTATTTCAAACAATTGCAAATAACTCTAATATGTTTTAACTAAATGCTTTGAAAAAAATTGAGAATGTGTACAGTCATACACAATACAGCCAGAGCGATTTTTTACAATAATGTACTGTTCGATAGAAAAAAATTATTTTGCTTCATTTGGCTTATTTTGATAACAAAATATGTAATATTTCAGTGACAAAAACCTAAAAATCCGTTTGGTGTATTGCAACAGAAAAATTCAGATACAAACGATGATATATAAATGTTAAAACTGTAAGAATGAATTTTTTATGTATGTGTTAATTTGGGTTTAAAAAATGTTTTCAAAACCACTGCAAAACTAAATAGTGAAGCCTTAAACATGAATTATGTTAGACCAAAAAAAAAAAAAAACAATTTGATAACGCTTTTCACAGATTGTTCAGCCAACAAAAAATGTGTTGGATAAAAAATATTTTTGTTTCGTCATACACAAACTTCTTAGGTATGGTTATCTGTAGCAAGACTTTTTCTCCGAGCCCCTCCTCGTCTAAACCAGAGCCTAAGACAACTATGTTAAGACCACATTTCAGGATTTTCAAAATTGCATATAAAATCGATAAAAGAAAAGCACTACCTGACGATAATTTATTGTAACCTATACGATTACGGGATTCATAATAATACGTATTAAGCGGATTGAGCGGCGAAATATCACCGGCTCTCGAGAATGCACTTTGGTTCAGCGGCAAAGAAGTTTAAATATGTAATATACAGAATGTTTGGTAAATATACGTACAAACGAAAGGGGCGTGTCAAGGACGATGAAACAAGCAAATAATGATAGTAAACATACTAACGGAAAACGATGGTTTTTACAGGAAGGCATTGTGGATGGTTGCCACTGCATTCGGAACGCACCTGGAAGTTTTGAACGTGTACGGGCATCGATGCTAAGACGTGCTGAAGTCTGCCTTCCGATAAAGAGTGCCAACATTCCACAAGTAAATTAGTGAAAGTCCACAGATTTTCCAGTAATTTTTCACTGATTCAATAAGTGAAAACTGTTCTTTGAAAACAACTGAAAAAACCGGTGAATATTCACTGATTCACTTGTGAGATGTTGGCACTCTTGAATGAAATTAGTGAACATTCACAAATTAAACCATGACTAAATTAACTGATTCAGAATGTTGAAACTGCTCCATCCATCAGCATGAATCAGTGATTATTCACTAATTCAGATTTAGAGTGTAAGACACTAAACAAATTGGTACATAAAAGTCGTCGCAAAAAATATGGCTCCTTATAGCCTGCAGGGAAAGGAATTGTTCGCGAGTTCAATGCCTGACATGTTAGAATGCACTGCCCTATACATACTCAGGCCCGTATATTCGTTTACTGTATGTTTTTCCACTGAGTAGCAGCTAATAGACAAATGGCCGGGGCTAGAGTATACATACGACAATGGATTCTAACACACATGTCGTTGAACCTAGATATAGGTATAAGATGCGGCTATACGCTTTGAGCACGTGGCAGTTGTATTGCTGAAATCTAGAAGTAATACTTACAGATGACGATATACCGCGAAAATTTTGTGTGTCAACATATCCTTGAAAACATTGTTGTTTCTTGCGACTTGTATGGCTGGGTGATAAACTTCTGAAACACAACGTAGCTGTCTGCATACCAATTACAGGCATCAAATATATTACAATAGCGGGGTTCTTATTGGCTCAGTCAAATAGGGCAACAGCTCTACGTACAAGCGAAAGCCAGCAATCTTCTAGGAAGCAGAACGTGCGTTGAAACCAAGGTCGTAGAAGAACAGGTCTGGACACTCACCTATCTAACAATGTATTTAGCTTGACCCCCTTGTTGTTTGGCTGCAGTTCACCAGGTTACCGAGAGTGTTGTGCTTTATTGGCCCTGCAGTCAGGGCGGTAGGGCTCAAACTCCGCCCACTTTTTTTTAGTATTTAAATATAAAGTAAATAAAGATTACTGGAGCCATACTTGAGGATTGTGAGCGAAGGGAGAATTTCATAAATTTATAAAAAAATACGTTGTGATATATTGTTTATCTTTATAATGTAAACACTGGAAAAAAGTGGGAGGGAAGTGGGCGGAGCTTGAGCCCGACCGCCCTGATTGCAGTGCCAAAGACGCACAACACTCTCGGTAACTTGGGGAACTGCAGCCAAACAACAAAGGGTTCAAGTTTCCAGGCGAGTGTCGAGACCTGTTCTTCTACGGCCGAGGTTGAAACCCATCAAACAGTCAAGTTTTCACGTGATAAACCATCATCTCTAGTAATACTGCATAATGTGTTACTGTCGCTTCTATGTGGTACTGGGTTCAAACGTAGTCAACTTGAAAGACTTGGCATCAACCGCGTTATTAGATTATTTAATTTATTTTTTGTTTCACATTCTGAGAAGAAAATATGAGAAATGTGCTATTATAGCGTACATTGTGTTTACCTTGCACTACAGTAGAAGTACCGCAGTTGAACTTTTAACGTTTATCTTAAGCCGCAATAAGTACAACAATATGTTTTTGTATTGTTAGTTTAATGTACTGATGCGTTATAAGTACACGTTAAAAGTTTAACTGCAATGGTTGTACTGTAGCGCAGAGTAAAAATAATTCACTCCATAATAGCAAATTTAACTTTTTTTCCGCTAAGCTTTTCACGAAAGCGAAATATAAAATAATCGATTATAATACGGCAATTCCTGAAATATTATGCCTGCCAGCGATGTTTACAACAGTAAATTTCTGGATCGCTGATAAAGAATAATAATAATTTGACCTTACTGCTTGCTTTAAAAGGCCTCCGTACCTGCACTTAAAAACATGTTGCAGAAGTTGTGCGCGTTCCTTTTTGAACGAAACTTTTAAGCGTACTATATCTCAGTAAAGAACACACATCAAACTTTGCAGTCGTAACTTTAAAAAAAGTCAACATTCTTTGGCTTATAGATACATGACTTTCGAATACATTTAAATTGACTTGTGCTTAGAAGGTAGAGAGAGAGAGAGTGAGGCCTGTTTCGCGTGGTATTTCATCCACCCTTCAAGCTCCACACTTCATAGCCTCGAAAGCGCTAACCGTCCACCCAAGGCAACCATTTAAATTTAAAAACAGATGAAATACTGCATGCTACACGATATAGGTCATTCAGGATAAACAGAGCACTAAAAATGTAACCTTTGAAAAATATCACTAGTCGTTACCGCATATAATTCAACATTAAACATTGTTACTTTACTCCATGTATGGTTGGCACAGAAGTTATCCAATTTAGTTCCGTGCATTTTCCTATTTAAATACAAAAATACTCAAACAAAACCTAACCGAAATCTACATATATATATATTTTATAGAATTAATTAATAAGATTTTATTTATCAAACTATATAGCTTCCTACTGGCTGCAAACATCAAGTGATGTGTCCAGAGAGGTTAGACGTTGCACGTAGTTAGCCGTTACGCACGGAAAGATACGAATTGACTGAAAATAGAACTTTAGCAAGGCTTTTACGAGTGCTCACTTTATCCCGAACCGCCTATACCTGGGTATCGTGACCAAACTTCTAGTTAAATAATACATACGTGACACGAAGAAACACGACACAGCTGTTCACTCACCTGTAACAATAGAGAACACAAGATTTAGACAAAAGGTACAAGCCATAAACAGCAATAACAATACATAATTGTTTCGCAATGGAACATAAACACACACAACTTACAAAATACATATTATTCATTCGAACAAAGCAAATTTTATTGAAGAAACCTTATAAAAAAACATTACGGCGTGTATAACGTACTAAGCCAAAAATGGCAGGATATTTTGTATTAGTTGGTTTAAAAATGAGAAAAAAAAAAGGGGGGGGGGAAGAGGGTTATAAAATATCCAAAACCTAAATTGAACTTCGTAAATTATTTATTAAACTGTAAAATTACTCAAAGAGCGATTTATCTGCCTGCATTTTCCTACAAAGAAATCGTACCGTCGTCATTAAATTGCGCCATAATTTAATATTTACGGCGCTATAAAAACATGATCGCCACTAAAACAGTTTTAGATATAAACTATCGAATGAAATCTTCATATATTTGGAAACCCATAAAAAAGGGGGTAAAATCTGAAAATACGAATCTGCAACGTGGGTATTTTTCCAACGTAAGTATTCATGTTACATCAGGCGTGCAAACACCAACAGCAACGGAACATAACACTGGGCGATTTTACATGTACAATAGCATCGGTGCAGCAGACAATGGAACGCGGTTCAACAAAATCAGAATGTTTAGAAAACGGGGTTTTCATACTGCTCTATGTGGAGGAGAACCAATCTGATTCACAAAACAGAAACACAAGTATTCGTTTGACTTTACGCCATATTCCCCACAAACAAACATTACACGGTGACCGCTTAAAAGTCCCACAGGGAAAAAACAAATACTACCACAAAAACACTGTGCGACAGTTTACCGGTCCGCGAATAAAAGCAGTATTATTCTCATTATATACACCAATATCACAGAATAGTTAGGAATACAGAAGTGAAATAGCAGGTAGCAACACGGCAGAAACGCCTACCGGTAGTCACTACTACGACACTAAAAACAAAATATGTCAGCCAATCAGCACACAGGTTTCTGTGACGTCAGCATGACAAATCTGGCGGACGCGAGGCGAATTCCGAACAAAAATTATTCCTATTTTATTCCAGACGGATATTAATTTTGCGCCCAAATGTCGGTGAAATTGGTGAGTTGGTAGAAAACAGCCTTTACTTAATTTTAAATGAAATATTTTTATTGGTTATCAATAGTAAATCATTACCTTTTTAAACAAAGGTATAAATATTGTGTGTTTATTTCCATAATGCCACGTGTTACAAATAAACTTAAAAACATGAACTATGTAAACACCTGTGGCTGTCCAACTAGTGACAAAATTTTTTTCGCGTAATTTCCTGTCTCTAGGAATATTTTGTGAGTTCAATGACCTACATGTATGTTATACTGCACTATCCTGTGTATCAGAACGTTTGTCCGTTAGCTGCTACTCACTAGAGCAACACACTATGATCTATGAAGGAACGATTAGACGGAGCTTTAGTATATACGGGTTGTCCAGACAACAAACGCATAATACAGACACCAGCGAATCCTGGTTTAAGTTTGGTAACCGAACTTGACCTAACATAAAATAACTTTAATTTTTTTTACGTAGAATTACATCTAATGTCTCTAAAAGTCCTACGCAAAAACTTTTGATATGTTAGTTTGGATAAGATTACGATCGTCTTGTTGGGAGGCTAGTGCTCTAGCCACTAAAGCCAACCGCGACATCGTATTTAAAGAAGAAAACACACGGAAGTGAATTCGGTAATTCGTTGCCGCCGACAATAAAAGGAAACTGTAACCACTGCTAGTGTTGAGTTACAAGCAGTGACGGCGATGTTATTTAACGATAATTTCAAAAGCGCTTGCTACCACGTACTATCTATGCATGTATATTTCAGCGAGGTAGGTAAAAAAAAAAGGTCCATCCAGACGCCGACAAAAGCTTTGTATACGTCGCTAGGTTTAAATAATCCAGCCCTCGCCATTCTTCGCGGACATTTACAACAGGCGGGAAAGGTCGCAGTATTAGCATATAAATACGAGCCGGGGAGCGACGTGTTATCAAGCTAACGACGCCTTCGCTGGCCGTGACTTGTTTGAAACTCGCGCTCTTCAGCCGAGATGAGCCTTCGCCCGCGTTTAACGGTTATTCAAATGAGCATAGTCAACACAAAAATAACGCCCACTAACACCAACCTTCCGCAACAAAATTCACAAACGCAAACATGTAAAATAACTTTAAAAACTTATGAAAACCCAAACGTACATATTATAAACAACAGGCTCTCTCTTCGAATACTCACGGTGTAAAACAAATATGCTACACAATTCTAAGAGGCTTATGCACCTGACGCATGAACGGTGCTGTAAAGTGACGCGCCTGTTTTTTTTTCTACGCGAATCAACTTGATCTTATTCAACATACGTTTATCTCCGAAAAGAACAGACAATTACAACTAGGCTTCTAACATTTTAAAAATACAACATGCTTATTATAAACACATTTTTGATGCCCCTTAAAAATGGCCAAAAACGGCATTTATAGGCAAGTTTTATGGCGGGAAGGCCAGCGCTCCCTCCTTCCGCCCACGCTGCACCCTAACTTGCAAAAGTAATGCAACATACTGTACACTTTTACTTCTCTCTTCGCCATGCCTCTTCCTTCTTCCGTCAATTTTAATTAACTAGGCTTTCTGCCTGTATTCTCATAAAACCTGTCCTCGCCATTCGGATTATGTCTCTGACTTTAGTTACTTCTAGATCCTTTATCTGAGACGTTCCTTATGAGTAGAGAAGGTGATTAATCGCGGGAGAAGTTGACAGTTTGCTAGGCTTCAATGTAATGTATTCATTTCTGACGCTATTATTTCGTTACTGGCGAGTCCCTATTTGACTGGGCCAATGAAAACTCTGGTGAACTACAACTGGACGTCTGAGATTCGTCTGTAAAGAACTACACCGTGGCACACAACCGTCGCCCAACAATACATGCGACATGCCGCAGGACGCGACACTGATTTGCAGAATACGCTGGCAGAAAACATTCTCGCGATAAATCACCTTCTTCTACTTATGAGTCATCGGTTTTTTTGTCTACATTATGCAAGGCATAGCACTTACCAAATTCTTCGAGCCTATTGCCGATCTTGTTGGCGAACTCGTTCCATATCTTGCGGTATCATTCTTCATGCATGATATTTCCTGTGTTTAATTGAAGGCCTTCACTCTCAATTCTGTCTTCAAGCCAAGCTTTAATATCTTGAATATTTTGACAATTATTTATAACGTGTTCAATGATGTCGTCAAACACCACAAACTTGACAGAGTGGTGACATCTGTAGCTTTTGTTCGCATAATTTAGGCTTGAAATTACCATGACTAGTAACCAATTGAATACTATAATGGGTTGTTATAAATTGTTTTGCCGTTCGATTTCTGACGTTTGGTATAAGTTCATAAGCCCATCGTCCATTTTCGGTGTTGTCCCATCCCTCTTGCCATGCGTTCAGAATGATTTCTCTTTCCTGAAGTTTCTCGTGCAGCATAAGTTTCCTGTTCTTTGCTGCCATGGCGAGTCTTCCTCTTTCTTTTATCAGTAAATCTACTGGTATTATGCCTGCCAGCACCTGTAGAGCATCAGTTGATGCTTTTTTAGAAAGTTGCAAGTGGGAAATACCACCTGGAACATGGCCGTCTTTAGTAGAAGGCCGGAGTCTTGAATGTGGCAACGCTGCATCGGAGGCCTACTGCCGGTCGCTCATTGGTAGCCCTAGTCTATGTAGACGTGTACACGTCACTAAAGCTGCATCTAGACACGTTACAGAGTCTAGGGCAGTCAAAAAGTGACACGCAGCTGGCCTCCGATGCAGCGTTGCCACATTCAAGAACTCCGGCCTTCTACTAAAGACAGCCATGCCCGGATTCGTAAAACGTAACGGTGGAAGGGTGCTTTGGACTTTACTACAAACTTTCGACAGTTAAAATTGTAGGATTCGACGTTTAAGTCCCGTTGGGAAAAAAAGAGTAGGAAAAGACTGCACGCTTTACTGTTGCCTCAGCATACTCCAGGATGTGTCAAATAGGTCAAGGTCCAATTGTGGATTCGACATGAAATTACTGTTGTCTGAATTCTAGCTTGTTCCAAAAAGAAAACGCAACTTTTTTACAGTTCTCTGAATATTAATTAAGTTCGTGGGATTCGTATACTCCATCCATTCCAAGATTGCAGCTTGTGTCACTCCGCCTGTTCGCGCGCTTGAACGGCATTGGCTGTGCAACGAACCGTCGCATCACCTCCGCGTATCGACTGGCGACAAGTGGAGAAACGGAATCGCGCCTTGCTGTGGAGGAAATGGAATCACAACGGACGTTGGCGTCGTCGCGTAAGTCGTAGTTAATACATTCCATGCACGTGTAGTATTTCATGCGCACAGAATGATATTATATTACAGATTATTATAAAAACGCAACTGAACGATTAAATCTCCTATCCTGAACTGAAACACAGTAATTTAGCGTAGGACGTATTTCCTGTCGCAACGACACTGTTAACTAACCAGCCAACCAATGATCGAGAGCTCATCTCTGACAGTGTTTGTTTCTGCTGCAATCTTGGACTGGATACAGTATAGTATTTTTTTTTTTCATACTTATTGGTGAAAAATTACGGTGTAAGATAAACTGACTATATATCGTGATATACTTAAATATCGCGATAAACCACTTTGCGGGCTTCACATAATTGGGAAGGATCTGTACACTTAGTTCGCTAGGTTACCAACAGAGGGCAGGCATGTGCAGTTTCTACAGTAAGTGACCAGTGTATCATACGTAGAGGTAACGTTATACCGCGAAAATGTTTTATGCCAGCATACCCTTGAAAACACTGTAGTTTCTTGTGACATGTACGATTGGGTGATACACGTCTGACACAACATAGCTGTCTGCAGAACAATAATATTACAATAGCGGGATTCTTATTGGCTCAGTCAAACATGAAAACAGCTCCAAGTACAAATCAAAGCCATTAATCTTCTGGTAAGCTGAACGTACGTTAAAACCCAGCAAACAGTCAAGTTTTCCCGCGATAAACCATCATTACAGGTACGTCAATTTCGCGGATTCATCTGGCAGCAGCCTAGACTTGCCAGTCCTATACACTCACTGGCCACATTCGATTATCTATTGGCTTATAACCGTACAAGCAGGTAGCAAGCGATAGCACTTCGCATTATTTCCTTATTTACTACTGGCTTCCAGTAGTCAAACGCGTTTCATAACAGCCGCCAGCAAGTCACAGACATGACAATGAAGTATACATAATTGGAGTTCAACCTGACCTGGAATGTATCTGGGAAATTTACGTACCTCTAACCATCATCTGTAATCATATGTAAAATCACAATTAAAATGTTTAAACATATTCCTGATACTAAAGCTCGAAGCCTTAGTATAACGAATTAGGGGACACTGTGTACAGTCATACCATACACAATCTTGCCAGAGCAATTATTTAAAATAATCTACCGTTTGCTAGGAAAAAAATATTTTGTTTCATTTTGGCTTATTTTGACCAGAAAATATGTGCTACTACAGGGGCTAAAATCTAAACATCTTTTTTGTATTGCAACAGAAAAATTCAGATATAAACGGTGATATATAAGTGTTAAAACTGCCAGAATGAATTCTTGATATATGTATTAATTTGCGTTAAAAAAAAATATTTTCGAAACCACTGCAAAACTAAAGAGCGAGGCCTTAAGGCGCCCGTCTACATGTCTCTCAAACTGCGTTGCAGTGTGTTTGAAGTACACGTTTTATAAACAAAATGTTCCACGTGTGCTCACGCGGGTTTCGCACGAAAAGAAATAACATTTCAGGCCAGGACGGAATACAACTTTCAACACATCCCGTGTGCTGCAAACTACATTTTTAAGCCCTTCAACACGGCCGAAAACGGCATTTTCAGACTGCCGTGCCTCACAATATTGTGGACGAATGTCTGCGAAACTAGTATAGAGCCCTGCGTTGGACTTTCCTTAAAACTTTCCACCATTAAAAAGATGGGGTCACCACTGAAAGTGTCAGTCAGGCGAGTGTTTTACGATACCACTGCACGCCGTTTACAGTGTCTTGCGCTAGAGGTGATACCGCGTCACAGGAGCTGGTCAACATCGCCCTTCGTGCCGTGCCTCACTCACACAAACACACGGCCAGTAGGCGGGCGTCTTAAGACAAGTCCGAACACGTTTCAAATTTCCACGTTTGACGTGCGGAAACAGTGGAGTGATAAGAGCCAGAGAAACATGATCAACATGAAGCACATCGCCTCTATTCACAGCGTGTAACTAGGGTGCAAGGTTTTCCTTGAAGATTATTTCTCCACGGGACATTAAGCTGTGACCCTGAAATTTAATTTTTGGATAGTACGAAGTGAAGGCCAATGCATGACTCTCGCTTCGCACTTTACGAATGTTGGTGGTACTTTCGGAGTTGCAGCAGGCTAAAAAAAAAAAACATTTTCAGCTATTTTTATAGGCCCAAAAATCACGTTTCTAACAAGCGTACTCAATTTTAAGAAACATAAGCTTCAAGTGTGTGTTAGTTTCGTAGATAAACATAATATGAATAAGTTAAGCGGTTTCGTGTAAAAAAATAACACTCGTAACACGCTGCAACACCATTCATGCGCCAGTCGAGGACTTCTCTTAAAAGATCACGATGCTTGAAGTAATTGGCGCGTTGAACAATTTCATATTCCCAGTAAGTGGGCTGGAGGCTTCATTGTGACCAGCAAGTATCGTTTATCTCGCCGGATATTACCCGACGATGAAAGAACCTCGTCAGCTGTGAATGCGACCAGGAAGAGACAAGTTCTCCTTCACGAAGTTAACTCCGCCGGAGGAAATTGTGTTAGGGAAGCCCGGAGACAGCGAGGGAGAGCTTTAATAATGTGAAAAAGATGTTTCCTTCGGAGTTGGTTTCGCTTTTGTGCGACTGTATTTTATACCTCACTTAGTAAAATTACTCTCTTGTTCCTTCGAGCTCTCGATCCATCGATCCAATGCACTTTACCTACCGTCAAATACTGCCTAGACAGAAAATTATTACTCCAAAATGTTTTACTCCGAGAGTCTTATACTTCGACGTTAATTATTGAAGAACAAAAAACTTCTTTATTATTATTTATGTTATAAACTTCTTTTTTAGATATATCACATTGCAAGAGGATGTTGCAGTGTTTGTTTTCTTTGGCATTCGGGTTACCAAGGATTTTTGTAAGTCCTAAAATAAATAGAAAGTACATAAATGCTTGTAATTATTTACCACAGAAGTATAGGTGTTCCAAATCACATTTCCTCTTTCAACGTGTCTCACCATTGGCTCAATACATATGACCACAATTTTGTCGCAAAACATTTTTGCCCCAATTTGTTTCAGTGTCTCGTGTGTGTGTGTGTGTGAGAGAGAGAGTATGGTCAGCGCTTAACATCGAAGTCTTCAGCGCTGCCGAGGGGTGACATGAGGCGAGTATGGAGCAGTGCCGGAATGAACGGGAGGGGGAAACGGGAGATCCCCGAGAAAACCCGCCGACCAGCGGCATCGTCCGGCACGACTCCCACATGCGAAAATCCGAGGACTAACCCCGCCGGGAATCGAACCAGGATCGCCTTGGTGGGAGGCGAATGGTCTGACCCATCGGCCACCGCGGCCTCTAGTGTCTCGTGTGCACATCGGTAGCTGTGCTTCATGGTTATTGGCAGCGTGTCTTAGTTCATACAAGTCTCTCATTTGACTGTGCCAATCAGAATAGGATTATTGTGACTCCGTACGTCTGTAACTCGCCAAGGCAGGTGAGAGTAAAATCAACCAATCACAGACGATGTAGCAGAGCTGCACACGTGCACATGTTGCAAGAATCTTTTCGACAAGTCGTGGCTCTTTCGTCACGCAATAATTAGAGACCTGACAAATTCGCGTTATCTTTTACACGCAAGCTAGAATTCCAGCAACTATAGGTCTGAATCACTTTCATAATTGGCCGTTGACTTACTCGACACTTCCAGGAAGTAGCTGAGCCAATAAGAAAACTGTAACTGAATACAGGCTCATTCCACTATGTCAGCGAGCAGATAATAAAACACCTGTTGTCTGCACGATTTCACATATATTCTTGGAAGCTAGCCTACACGTCAGCGAACCCACGAATTTTTCCAGTCTCTAACAATAATGAGACAGTACCCAACAGTACTTTCTATGAATGGTTTTTTTATTTGTGATGGGACAGAATAACGTACTGTATTTTTGTGGATATACGCCATTGTAATAGTATGACGTTCCACAAATCTAACATGGACGAGACTAAGAAGACTCTTCTTAGTCCCATGTTAGTGGGACGACACAATATTGCAGTGGCGTATGTCCACAACAGTAGGTACAGTAAATCAACAGTAATTTCACCATCTGTTTCCTGACCTCTATAATTTCTTAGCTAAACGCAGTCCGTAAACAGGAAGTTCGGGAATGAATAGAGATGATGGTACATCGCGAAAATCTTATGTGCCAACATACCGTTGAAAACTCCGTAGTTTCTAGTGTTATGTACGATTAGGTAATGTACATCTGACACAACGTAGCTGTCTGCAGACCAGTATCACATATTTACAATAGCGGGATTCTTATTGGCTCAGTCAAATAGGGTAACAGCTCCACGTACAAGCGAGAGCCGGTAATCTTCTGGTAAGCTGAACGTGTGTTGAAACCCAGCAAACAGTCAAGTTTTCTCGCGATAAACCACAGGAATGAATGATCGTAAAGCACATGGGTGATATACAACGTGAATATAAACATTATTTGTCGGAGAACATTTGTCCGGAAACTGCACCCTGCAAAGGTGCAGAGACAAACGCAAGTGATGCGCAAATTTGAATAGCGCGCGCTCCGAGGTGCCAGACCACTTTCCAAAATCACGACGTAAAACGTGTCCAGTCTATGTCGACTATTCGCTAAGACACACTTCACCTCTTTACACACCTGACGGGTGTAATGTATAAAAAATTCTGGAATTCATTTTCAGGTATTTACGTAAGCATAATCCTTGAACAATTAATAATGTTGATTATCTTGAAGCTAAACGGGTTCGACAAATATGGACGATTCATCGAAACACATTTCACCCCTTTTCACCTCGCTAGGGATATATTTAAAAGAAAAATCTTTCATAGTGCTTGCCTACGTACTCTCAAAATTTCACGTTTATAAGACAATCGGTTTCGGTTTTGCTTAGATATGTCGGCGTTCTCATGAGACATAAACTGCTCAATAATAGTTAGTACCTACATCGCAGCCAATGAGTTAAAATATAGAATGAGTGATAAAATAAAATATAAGTAATTGATCAATTTTCAAAATTAACTCTGTCTATTAATATGTGTTTTAAGGCTTCTGCCTACCTCAGAGCTCCGACGGCAGCAAGGATAGGGCGTTACAGATGAAATCATATTCCAAAATATCTCAGTCACTTTCAAACCTACAAATATGCCACCAGTGACTTTTTTGTTCAGTACGATACGGCCCACACTGCTACGGAATCTTTTAGCAAGTTGTATCAATACCCTGAAAACTATCAGCAAATAAGTGTTTTCGTGCCGATTAAACACTCGAAACCCCGTACTCATAAAATTATTTTCACATTTTCGTTTACGTAGCAGTATTCTCATCTTATCAATGCAGAACATGGTTTCTATCCGAAAGCGATATCTCAAAGGGTGACAGAGCTACACGGAATTTAGTTCAACATGTAAAACCCTATCCTTGCTCCCGCCGCGCTCCGAGGTAGACCGAAGCCTTAAGTATAACTTTTAAAAAAATGTATGACACAAAGGAGATCTCAAAAAATGTAAGCCCTATTTGTGTATAGTTTTTTTTATGAAACGTGCATTCTTTTGTTACATTTTAGATATTGAGTATTAAAAACAAACAAAAAAATTGCAAATGTTGTTGGTAACAGTATTCATCCAGAAATTTAACACAGAACTGTTTTTCTTTGAAGCCTTTATCTTTGAAGCTGGGCCCAATGAAATATAATTTATTTTAATATTCATTCCTCTCATAAAGTACTTACAGTACTAAGGGCATTGGTTTCTCGGCTTTCGAGAGAGTTATTTTTTAAAACCCAGACTAGAGCTGATATTGTAAAATTAACTTGTAAGTTTGTTGCAAATTGGTTTTACTAAGTAATGTAATTTTTCGAGACAAACAGTATAAATATTTTAGTTATTCTATCAATTAAAGTTAAATTGAATTAGTTAACTAACGCAGTATTTTGTCTCAACAAAATCAGAGTGTGTAGTGAAAACCAGTTACATAAAAGTTACAGAACGATTTTACGATATTAACTCCCATTTATGTTTTTAAAAATAATTATCATTAAACATGTAGAAACTCGGACCCAAACCTTTACGTGAGTTCAAGTGCGATAAAGTAATAACTTTATAACTATATGAAATATTGTTAGCTTTGTAGACAATACATGTGAGTGCAGTTTCCTCTTACGAAAAAATTTTTCCCGAATTATTTTTCTCATGACGATGCGTCAAAATTTAAAAATTTTCATGTTCTGCTGCCATGCAAATAGTGAAAACCAATTAACTTACGTACGTGAAATAATTCACAGTGTAATAGCATAATGGGCTACGTAATAAAACCTTTTTAAAAAGCCCTGCTAACTGTTTTTGTATTTAAAAAATGAATTTGCAACTTTTTCCTGTACTTTTGCGATTTATTTTTAAATTCAAAATATTACGTTGTGGATGTAATGCTGTATTGCATAGCTCATGGGAAGTAAGTTC
The DNA here is from genome assembly GCA_003012365.1 of Medauroidea extradentata. NCBI lineage: Eukaryota > Metazoa > Arthropoda > Insecta > Phasmatodea > Phasmatidae > Medauroidea > Medauroidea extradentata. The sequence continues at coordinate 15,379 of PNEQ01009746.1, forward strand.
ACAGTAAATAATTTTGTTGAAGTACGTCAGTTGGTTTTCACTATTTGCATGGCAGTGTAACAAGCAAATATTGACTTTGACACCCGATTATAAGAAAACTATGAGAGCTAAAATTGTTTCGTTAAGGGCGTTGGACCCGTAAAATTTCCTTTTTTAATATTTGTGCCAAACACCGTTCAACTTTTGCACATCAGAAAACAAGTCATTTCCCAAAATAAAAAAAATTACGCCCAATAGTTTTTGCAAAATCACTCATCAAAGTCACGAAATGGCCATTACGGTTCTGCCAAAATATATTTTAAAAAAAACAATTAACTAATTAATTCAAAACTATGGGAACTGAAAGTCAGTGTATCAATGCATTTCATGACATGTTTGACAAAAGTTTGTATTTCAGTAGTAGCCGGAAGTCAAAGTTATGCAAAAATTTACTCATTTTCATCCATTTTTAAAAATTACATAAATATATCGCTTTGTGTTTACAAAAAAGTGTCTTGAAGTAGTTCACATCATTAAGTATCGATATGAATTATCTTGTTTCTGCAAGTTAATTATTATTTATTATTTTGGCTACACCGCAACTGCCATTTTGTGACTTTGATAGGTGATTATGCTAAAACTATGGGCCTTAATTTTTTTTTATTCGGGGAAATGACATGTTATCTGATGTGTAAAAGTTCAACAGTATTTGGCACAAATATAACATTTTGAATTTTTACGGGTCCAATGTCCTTAAGAGTAAAATGTACTCACAAGTATCGTCTACATAACTAACAATATTTCATAAAAATATAAAATTATGACTTCATTGCACATGAACACCCTTAATAGTGAGTGAAAAGCTCATATTTTGCAACAGCACTTAGAGAACAATTACTTGTCATTACATTTATTTACCGATTGCATGAAGAAAATATTCTACTTTAGTACCTAGTAGTAGGCCTATGTTTCGGGTCGCAGTAATTCCTCGTTCCTTAGGTATTGTTTGAAGAAACTAGATGTCAGCGGATTTATGCGCTCCATTACTTTCTGCTCCTTCGCCAGTCTCGCAGTCTTCTTCACTGCATTACGAGCTGTTCTCGTTTCTCTGTTAATGCGTTCCATATTTCAGGGACGGGGGGTTTTTTTTTTGTGTTGGAGGGGGCGGGGAAGATAGTAATTCGAGTCGAGATTATCGCATTTGTTTATTCTCTCTCTCTCTCATTCCGCCATTGCCAACATACGAACGACCAGTGATGTATTTTTCCGAGATTAATTTATAAATCATGGAAAAAAAAAAGCCCCGAGTTCAACCATTAGTGCACTGTAAGAAATCATTTGGATTTTAACCATCGCACGTGCGTACAGTAGTGCTGAGAATGTACGTATGGTGAAGACATTTCCCACATATTTATGGTACACAGAGAAAAAGGATTTGTTTAGTTAACCAAACATTTGTTTGTATATGTGCAACCAGAGATGTAGGGTTGATTCAAACAAATAGTAAGTTGAACGCCAGATTTAGTTAAATCAAAAATGTTGAATTATTGTTTCAACATCTGGGTTAGTTATTTAAACTAAATGAGATTATGAAATAACAAGACTGCTTTGTTGATTTAACAAAAAATGGGTGTCAATTAAATATTTGTTTAAAACAACACTACAACTTTGGTTGCACATATATAAACAAACATTTGGTTGAATCAACCAATTTTTTCTCTCAGTGTACGTATTACATTATATCATTAAAAATTTAGCAAGTATAGGGAAAATTAAAATTTTCTATGCGGAAATGATAAAATTGTGTACTATAAAATTACCATGCCACGCATAAGTTACTTAAATTAAATGTATAGGAAATGTATCACTGTAAATAAACTCCTTAAATAGTAATGGAAGTAATTACATCATACACACAGTATGTCAAATTTACGATACTTCAGTTTGTAACGTTGTAACGAGAGGACATGATGAGCACTTTTTAACAAATGTCCCGTGCCTAGTAACATTTATTAAGAGCTCTTAAAGGTGTTGGATTCGTAAAATTTTCAAATGTTATATTTGTTCCAAACACTGTTAAACTTTTACATATCTGATAACATGGCATTTGTTTCAAATAAAAAAATAGGTCCGATAGTTAAAGCATAATCACCTATCAAAGTCACAAAATAGCAATTGCGGGATAGCAAAAAAAAAAAAAATTAACTTGCAGAAACAAGATAATTCACATAGATACTTAATGATGTGAGCTACTTCACGACACTTTTGAAAATACAAAGCAATACATTTTTGTATTTCATTTTTAACTGATGAAAATGAGTACATTTTCGCATAACTTTGACAATTGGCTACTAATGAAATTCTCAAAACTAACATTCGCCAAACATATGGTAAAGTGCACTGATATACTGACTTTCAGTTCGTGTAATTTTGGATTCATTAGTCAATAACTTTATTTTTATTTTGGCTACACCGCAAAGGCCATTTTGTGACTTCGATGAGTGATTATGTGAAAACTATGGGGCCCAATGTTTTTTTTTTATTTGGGGAAATGACGTGTTAGCAGTAGGGACAGGAAAATTTCGCGAATTCAATTACCTGTAGGCTAGAATCAACTACCCTGTGCATACTGAAGCCACGACTATTAGTCAACTAGCTGCTACTCAGTGGAACAACAGACAATGAACCAATATACAGGGGTTGAGTATGCATAGAACAATAGATTCAAGCCTACAGGTTATTGAATTCGCCAAATTATCCAGTCCCTATTCATCTGATGTACAAAAGTTGAACAGTGTTTGGCACAAATATACAAATTTAAATTTTATGGCTCCAAGGCCTTAAAAAAATGACGCGGTTCACCTCAGTTTTCAACGTCTTTATTTACTTTTATATTTGTACCAGACATTTTGTTTTCTTACTTTAGACATAAAATGTAATTAAATCTTCCTAATAGGAAACTTTTGTATCTCTCATAGTTTATGCGTAATGAGTCGTAAACGTCAAAATTTGCATTTTACGATTTCAAGTACGCCACTAAAATCAACTGACATACCAAACCGACAAAATTCCCAGTGTATAACAATGTTGTAGGCTATGATTTGACATGTATAAAAACAAAAGGTGAAATACTTTCGCACTGAATAAAAATGCTAAATTTTAAAATGAAACTTAAAAAATCATCAACAATTTTAAAAAAATACAATATATATATATATCAAATCATAGCCTGAAACACTGTTATAAAGTCTGAATTTTTTTCCGTTTGGAATATCTGTTGGTTTTAGTGGCGTACTTAAAACCGTAAAGTCCAATTTTTGACGTTTACGACTCATTACGCTAAAACTATGAGAGGTACAAAAATGTCATAATAAGAAGATTTAATCACAATTTATGTATAAAATAAGAAAAAAAAATATTTGGTACCAACATAAAAAATACGTTGAAAACTGAGATGAACAGCGCGCGCTGTATCAGCGTTCTCCTGCAAGGCAAGAGATAAGCGGTAAGGTCTTGATTGACTCATGCGTCTGCAACCATGTAGCCTTTACGTGCGCTGCGTGAAAACAGTGTGTAGTGTTTCGTTCGTTGGCTTATTCTATTGGGACTTTAAGAGGGCCAATTTACGTAAATTAAACAATAGCAATACTAGACAATAGTTTTAGCCAACGTTTTAAACAAAATAGTTTCCAGTGTTACGAACTTCTGAGATCACAATTTCTGACGCCGGAACCTCGTGCATTTAACTGCGGGACAAGAGATCACGCGTAACGAATTAGTGATTCTGGATAAATATTTGCTCATAAAGTTGGCAAATACCATTATCTAGGATTGTCATCGAGTATTTCACTCATATTGGCTTCGAAAAAAAAAACGTAGAAATCAGCTGATGTCTTTAGCGTTTATTTATCTGCCATGCACTCTTAAGCGATGACTACAACTGTATGTATTAATGGAAAGTGCATAGTAGAATCCAGCGCGTGCTTCACTACTTGTGTTTTACGATTCTACTTGGTATATTTTACGCGGCAGCAATCTGAAAAATCCGATTCTAGACATTTTGAGGCGCTCCGAAATCATGTTATTAAGTATTATCTAAAAACAAAAATTAGAAAAAAGTATTTATGTAATGTGTTTTCATTTCGTAGGTAAAGATATCGAACGCACTTCTCATAGTATGTTTTTTTCTAACGCGCTGCAACAGAGTTCATGTGTCTGCTGTATAGGACTCTTAAGAGGCTGCGTCAGTGTTTCAGGCGCATGTATGCAACCCGCATTAACTCCATATAAATCAAGGCTAATTTTACGTTCTCTATAGCAATAAGAGTATTACACATATCAACAATATCTTCGTGTTTTATAACAGACAGAGTAGTTCTTATTTTCGCTGCGTTTGCCGAAGTCAAGTACAAAGAATGGCTGCTACAAATTTTACGAAACTTTTTTTAGTGTCACGTTGCTAATGTAACCGTTTGTTATGCTTCATTTTTCAGAACGCAGCTCTATTGAGAACGACTCTGTCTCTTATAAAACGTGAAGATAATGTTGATACGTGTAATACTCTTATTGCTATAGAGAACATAAAATTAGCCTTGATTTATATGGAGTTAATGCGGGTTGCATACATGCGCCTGAAACACTGACGCAGCCTCTACGGGCCCGGTCTGCTACAATTTTCATCACCATGTTTTTAATTTTATATCTATACCAGTTATTTTTTTCCCTTGCTTTAGACACAAAATGTGACTAAATGTTGCTCTTATAAAAAAATTTTTATCTCACTTAGTTTTTTGGTAATGGCTCGTTATAACCAAAATTTGCATGTTTCCGTTTTAAGGACGAAAACTAAAATCAACTCATAAAACTGAAAAAATTCACAATGAATACCGATGTTGTAGGCTACAATTTTAGCTATGTTGAACTACAAACTAAAATATTTTTTGTATTCTTAAAAATATATATATCGAATTTATCAAATTTTGTTTTTGTGTTTCAACAATTTTATTTAAATAAAAAATCGTTCTTATTTGTTTTTATGTACGTGACATTGTAGCCTGCGACGTCTTTATACACTGTGAATTTTGTCAGTTTGGTTTGTCAGTTGGTTTTAGTGTAGTCCTTAAAACAGAAACATGCAAATTTTCACATTAACAAGCCATTACGCGGAAACTATGAGACATAAAAAAATTTCATAAGAGCCAAATCTAAACACATTTTGTGTCTAAAATAAGAAAATATACCTGGTACAAGTAAAAATTTTAAAAAATGGTGATGAAAATTGCTGTATACCGAAACTGATGACGTCATTCTCGAGCGTTTGTTGTCGGTGCGTGGGCGCTCGTAAGCAAAACACAATTTTTCTTCCCCCCCCCTCTACCATAGGTTGTTGGCCCGTGCCCACACCACGCAGTACCGCCAACGTTGCACACATGCGACCCCCGGCGGCAATCACAGATGATATTGGCAACGCGGACGTGCAGTGTAATGAAACCCCAGTTACACGTTCGGCAATTTGGTCGCGCCTGCCCGCGTTCGATCTCTGCATCCCTGCTGATTAATTCTCCACCCCCTGCCCCCCCTTATTTTCCACCCCTTCCAACTTTTCCGGCACCACATTAAAGCATTACACCGTGCCAAAATTTAATTTAGAATGCCGGGCGTGTCCTAACATGACCATCGCGTTTTTTTACAGTGATGCGAAAATTTTCGGTCGTTTCGATCCGTTCCCCGCGATTGGTAACATTTATCACGTGTATGGCAGGCTTTCCGAGTCGCCAACAATAACTGGAGCCAGTCTTCACTAGCCAAGATGGTCGACTTATTCTAGTAACACTTGCGAGCTGTTACTAATACCGAGGACACCTCCTGGAGGACGGGCTAACTACAACAACAACGTATATTTATACAAAACTAGTCTGTATAGGCTGTCCACTATAACCTGAGCACTCAGCAGAACTTGTAATTAATTACAAATATGTTTTATTAGGGCAATAGATGCTAACTTTCGAAAGCATTGAAATGTTTACACTGGTTTCCACTTACATGAAAATTTTCATACTAAAAATAGTAAAGACAACTGCAAAACGGCCGAAAGAAAACTTTGTGCAGTGTTCACTTTATTGTGAATGTCTTGTCCTAAGTAAAAAATTACAAACTTGGTTTGGGAAAAATAAGGGCTTGAAACCACAAGATCTATTTAAAAATATATATTTTTTCTATAATTATCAATATAACAATATCCACAGATCTATAATAACCGATTTCCAAAAATACTCGCGCATGGAAATTCGAAGTTTTGAACAACAGGTTTTCACACAGCTAAACTATTTTAAAATTCTATTATTATAGACATCTGGGTATTATTGTATGGATATTAAATTTTATTGGACTGTGGACATACGCCATTGCTCATGTTTAGCTGATCAAACCTGTGTTTCATGACAAAGTACGAAAACGAACAAAAAAATATAAAACGCTGCCTTGTTCGTTTTCGTACTTTGTTATTCAACACAGGTTTGATCAGCTAAACAAGAGCAACGGCGTGTGTCCACACTCCAATGAAATTTAATTGTAAACTCCCATTGCAACAAAAATTTAAAAATCTTATTATATGGATGGTTATAAAAGTACTAGTTTCCATTATTTATAGATTTTGTAGTAGTTTAAAGCCCTTATTTTTTCTAAAATATGGTTTTTAATATTTTACTTGAACACAAACTAATGCTGTATAAACAGATATCCACTAATATAATACCTACTCTGCACAAAATATTATATCGAATTATAACGAGTAATTCGGAACTTTTCGAACATTGAGCATTCCAGTCATTCGCTCGACATCTTATCTTTCCACACCCCTTAATTACGTGCATTTATATTAGCGATGTTAACAAGGCCACGTCGTACTTGCAGTTTAGGGACCGTGTATGCTGCACTGGTAGAATGGGAAAGGGGGAGAGGGGAGAGCAAGAATGTTTTTTTCACTTCGAGAAATTAAAAAGAGACCTAGATAAAATCTCTTTCTCTTGCCTGGGGTGGCCGAAAAAGACGTATGTAGTTAGTTAATTAAAATGGGCAAAGGATGTAACAGGGTAAAAGAGTAGCTGCTAGCTTTTTTTTATTGAAGGGGGGGGGGGGAGATGCGAGAGAAAGAAGAAACTGCTTGTATCTTTTTTCTCTCTTTCTATATCTCTCTCTCTCTCTGTAATGTAATTAGTATGAATCTCTAGCACGTAGCTCAAGCTCGTGTTTCCGGGTCTTGCCTCGGCGTCGCAAAGAACTCTGCGCCAGTTGCCGAGGTTAGCGGCCGACAAAAAAAAATTAAATGTTATATGTCTACCTAACAACGTTCAGTTTTTACGCATTATTTCGGACAATTTTGGTAAATGAAATAACAAATAATATGTCGTGTACATTTTGCATTATTACCCGAGAAAGTAGGCAATGAGCAATAATTAGGGTTCTTAACTTAGGGGAAAAAAACGGAAAAATTGTGGGAAAACCTGGGGAAAATTGGATCATTTCATCAAGGTGAAAATTTACAGAAAAGAGAAACATATAAAAAAATTCAATAAAAAGGATCTAGTTTCCGAATTACAAATATGGATGGTACGTGTATTTACATTCAGGCGTATCTCCCAATACGCATAGTACCCTACTACGAAAATTAAATAACCAGTAAATGTAACAAAAAACTTAAATAATATGCACAGGAACTAACCAGAAACAGTTATCATACACATTCATAACCAACTTACAATCTTGGCCAGGAAAGCAGTTTCAATTACAATAAAAACCCTTTGTATTTCAAATTCGCAAGTAACACACTAAGATAATTATTAATTGTCTTGCTGCTTGCATCAACTAACTAAATGGTGAACTTTCCTGTTGTTTTACATTTATAAACTTTATAATTTGCCGTTTTCTTCTTGTGAAACTTCCGATTCTATAGTCTATCTATGATATATTTCCACACTCCTACACCTTGCTTGTACGTAAACGTTCAGAATCATTCAGACAGGCCAATTCTCTGTTTTACTCCTTATTTTATTGACCTTATATAAGTTAGTAAATATTATTTAGACACCATAGGTTTAGTACAGTTTCACAATGATTATAAATAATTTTTTTTTCTTCCAGGAAAAAAAATCTGATTTTTTTGCTGTTTTTTTTTTTCCTTTCATCAATTTTCCCGGAAATTTTATAACCCTAGCAATAATCAAGGACGGTGATTTATCGCGGGAAAAGTTGACTGTCAGCTAGGCTTCACTATACTATGGTAATTTCATAAGAGTTTCTTTTGTTACTGTGGAGGCACTATTTGACTGGGACAATGATAATTCTGGTGCGCTACGACTGAACGTATGTGACTGTCTGTGAACAACTACACTGTGACATACAACTATCGCACAATAACACAAGCCTCAGGACGCTACATTGGTTGGAGAATACGCTGACAGAAAACACTCTCGTGATTTTCCACCATCTCTAGCAATAATGTTTCGTAAAAATAAGTGTAGAAAACACTGTAGCGTGAAACCGTGTTGCGACGCGCTGTATATGATTTAGGAGACGGTCATTTGAAACTGTTCAGTTAATTATAGACGAATACTACACCGCCAGACAGGAGTAGCAACATACTCTTTGATCCAGTCAAATGAGATATATAAATAAAGACAAATAATTCGTCACAAACACCAATTAGTAGGGCCACGATTTTGTCGCGAAAAGATTTATGCCCCACTTTGTTTCAGTGTCTCTCGTGCACATCGGCCGTTCTGTTTCAAGGTTATTAGCAGCGTGTCTTTGTTCAGACACGTTTCTCATTTGACTGCACCAATCAGAATACGATTATTGTGAGTCTGTACGTCTATAATTTGCCAAGGCAAGTGAGAATAAAATTACCCAACTACAGACGATGTAGCAGAGCTGCAGGTGTGCACATGACGCATCGAAACCAAATGTTGTAAAAATCTTTTCGCCATAAAATCGTGGCTCTACCAATTAGGCCTAAAAAAAAATTTCTCTCGCGATATCACGCTTCATCATTATCTCTCTGTATGGCACATCATAACCAAATATTAATTTTTTTTAATTATTTACAATAAAAAAATAACACATCAGTAAAGACGATGTTATATCGCGAAAATGTTTTGTGCCTATACACCCTTCAAAACACTGCAGTTTATATTAACACATATGATTAGGTAATGTACGCCTGACACAATGTAGCTATCTGCAGACCAATAAAATGCATAAAATATTACGATATCAAGATTCTTATAGGCTCAGTCAAATCGGGCAACAGTTCCACGTACAGGGAAAAGAAAGTATTTTTTGTTAAACTGAACGTACGTTGAAACTCAGCAGTCAAGTTTTCCTGTGATAAATCAACTCTACCGATCAGTAAAAACTGTGCGATTAAGGACATTGGTGTATGGAAAACAGAAACAGTATTGTTACAAGCTGGGACTAAGTACGCTGAGGGATGGAGGTGTCTGATTAAATAAATAAAGCTAACCTAATTAATTTACAATTATCTACACCAAAATAATCTATGTATGTCACTAATGATTAATTACTACTTAAAATAAAACATCAAAGAAAACAAATAACTACTACTTACATACAGGTTATAAAATCTAAATAATAAAATCGCATTCCTCAACACTAGTTCTCTGTACATGAAATATCTCTCTCACCATTTACAAATGGTAGACACACTGTCCTAATTAAAAAGACACCGATGGCCCTGTTGAGGCCCATAAACTCCCTCGTCGCTGCAGACAATCTCGCTGAATACTCTTGAATTCTTCTCAGGACCAGTCACTATCGCCACAACTCACACCAGGGACCGGCTAGCCAAAAACTTATTTGACTCTGTCGCAGCTCTCTTTTATACCGTCGCTCTGAAGCCTCGAATCCTCTCGACAAGTCTTTATCTCACAGCTCCTAGAAGGAGGTAGTAACTGAGTCAAGCAACACCCTGTAAAATAGAGTACGCACAGGAATACTCCAGACCATGGTATCTGCTGTCATTCGAGTCTTTACGAAACCCGAGATAGGCATGCAGGTGGTCGACGCCACGCGTCGCAAAAAGGTAACATGAGCAGCACATTGCAGGCCGAGATTCCTTAATTCTTGCCACTGCTATATCAGCTTTCAATTGCTCACGCGATAATCGAGGCGTGCAGGTGGCTGTTGCTGGGCCAACAAAGGTAACACGAGCCGTACAGTGCTCTCGGAGGTCCCTTAGTTTTGCCGCCACTTTATCTTCTTAACACAGTTACCTGGTTGGCCTGCTATAGCCTTTTGTTGTACTGGTAGTATTTCGTATAGCTGTCCACATTGTACAGCGATAACCATTGCGCTCTTCCACTACGTGGTGAGCTATCTAGGAGTAAGCCTAAGTGGAAAGGGAGAAGGGAAGATGAGAACTTGAATAAGTATCGGTGTCGGTGGAATCCTGTGAGGCGGCTTACCGTAAAAGAAAAGGTAGAAAAGTTCAAAGACAAATGCCACCTTCCACCTCCATCACATATCACTTTCGTGCATCCTCAGGGGATTATCTTACTGCTTATATCTTCACTCGCCAAGACAGAGTCGGCCACTCGTCCCCCCTGCGCCCAGTAGACGGCCATCTTCCCAGCGATGGTATGCTCGCTCTCCTGTACACTTTGCCTCTACACCAAATATTTTTTTTTACCAATATTCGGTTTTTTTTAGGTTCCTGTTTAAAATAGATATATGCCACCACAGATGTTTTTGTGTACAAAAGTCCATACTTCTTACCTGCTGAAACCTTTTGAACGAAACATGTATAGCATGATTTTGGAACATTTTGAAAGTTTAACAACACAATGAAAAAAAAAAAGGTTAAAAGCTAATTAGTGTACTTTGCTCTGGTCGGTGATTCACAATAACATTTCTCACAAATTGGTATTTGTTGGAAGTGTTTATCTTCAAAACAGGCTTCTCCAAATGCAATTTCATTAGCATGGATTTCGTTATACCAAATTCTCACAGATGTCACACCAGGCAACACTCTTAAACCGCTCAGCAAGATAGTCGCGGCTCACAAGAGTATTAACTACGCATGGTGTGAGGTACAGTAGTCACTATCGTTATCTGCTTGAAGCGTCATATCCTGATAACATTGGTAGCTGCAACTGCATTCATAAGGAGTTTGTGAGGATTATATTCATATATATTCCATATCATTCCACACAACAAGACAACACAGCTCGGAACAAGTCCCCTCTTGCAATACAGAGACATCTTACAACCACTGTCCTGCCCATCACCATTATGAGCGCAGGTTCAAATTCCCAGCAGTCCAAAAATTATTCTACTTTCACTCGACACGTAACATTTATAAAATAATTCCTGGTCTTGGAGGCTAAGGTAGATTTCAGTCTCCAATCTACCCAAGAATTGGCGTGGTGTGCAAATTACACGGCCGTTTCTAAACACCTTATTTCTTACTAGTTAGTATTAAACATAATTTGTAATTAGTTGCTCCTTGTGAGGTTGTTCTAGGGTGAAAATTATGAAATAGAAAAAGAACACTGCTCGTTTATATATAAGCAAAGGTTAAATAAAAAAGTATATGACATTACAACGACTAAATTTTGTTTTAAAAATTTAAGGCAACAAATAATTTTCTCTCTCATACTGCCATTACAAGTATCAACGAAAAGTTTCCATCATTACATTACAGAAATGGCAAATAGACAAAACGTCTAAAATGAAACTGCTACAGGTTTCTTGAGTACAAGAGCTAAAAAGTAGAAAAATCGCAATTTTACATTTATTGCAATATTACCAAACACTCCCCAAATTTTGGAACTGTGAGCGAGAGAGAATTTTGGTCAGCGTCCAAAATCGAGGTCTTCAGCGCCGGTGAGGGGTGACACGAGGTTGAGTGTGGAGCAGCGCTGGAATGAGATGACGAGGGAAACGGGAGATCGCCGAGAAAATCCACCGAGAAACAGCATCGTCAGGCACGATTCCCACATGCGAAAATCCGGGGACCGACCCCGCTGGGAATCGAACCCGGATCGCCTTGGTGGGAGGCGAATGGTCTGACCATTTGGCCGCCGTTGCCCTCTTTTGTCATTCTACTCAGGGAAGTAGAATAATTTATTAAATGCAAAGTTCTTAAAGGCCATACATTTTTTGTTTCTACTGTATTTGGGATAATTCTTATTTTAGAGCTTCAACGAGACCACACCAGAGTTCTTACAGCAACATACAATTGAAACTCAAGGACTTTCAAGGACTTTTCAAGGACTGTCGACTGTTTTTTCAAGGACCGCATTAAATTGCTTTTGATACACAAAATATTTATTTGAAAATTTAAGGTTTCATTTACAATGTTTCTAATATTTTTTTCTCCTCTCTCGTTAGTGCCGGTGAAGTTCACCAATGATAAATAAACAAGAAATTAGCTTTGACTTGTCATTCCACTGGTGCTCGTACCCAACACATAATTCATTTTTTATACTCGCGTAAACACAGCATTTCGCATGGGACACTTTTTTCTTTTCAAAGTTCTTTGGTTGTTTTTTTTTTTTGTCACTCTTCTCTTCAAAAAAAGCTCTGCCATGAAACTCTAGTTTCAGGGAACTACTTGCCATGAACACATACAAATGCCATGAACACATACAAATGCCATGAACACATACAAAAGAAACATTAAGAATAACAGAACATGCTGTGGCATGCCAGAAAGTATATTAATTACACCGACACTGCAGAACGATTGTTATCGTCAAGTAAATTACATTACAGAAATAATGTATAGACAAAACATGGTTTTATATTTATAAGACAATATTTTAATTTTAAGAAACTTGCTGGAATATTATGTTACCCAAAAATTCAAGGACTTTTCAAGGACTTGTTTAAATCAAGGCCTTTTCCAGGCCTTTTAAGGACATGGTCAAAGTTCCAGGACTTTCCAGGACCGTAAGAACCCTGGCACACATCACAAATATGTTCGGCAGTCTTGGTTAAAACGGTTTTTTTGCCGTATTCACTTATTTTTTCGAGGCAAGAAATTATGCGAATTCACTGTCTTGAAAAATTAGCTAACATGGTGAAAACAATTTCAAACAAAGCTGTCAAACTGATTTTCAGCATTTTCTCTCGTTTAGGCTTTAAAAATATTTATCGCTACAACAGTAGACAGACAGTAGGGAGAATGGCGTTAACGAATATTTGTAACTTCACAAGGCGAGTTTGTTTTGTAATTTTTTTAATGGTCGAAACAAATTAGAATTTTCAGAGAATAAACGACTGTTTAAAATTACAAACTTTTCCGTTTGCATAAGCGACGGAATTTATTTTTTTTACGGGAAATTACGTTACAGTTATGGTCATGCTCTCTAGTTGCTTCTATTTTTAGCAATAGTAATTTTTTACGCCCAAACGAGAGCATATATTAAAAATATGTCTAACAGATTTGTTAAAAACCGTCTTATCCATGTTGGCTGATTTTTTTCAAGTAAGTAAATATGATGGTTTTATCTAATTAAGTACTTAACGAAATTCTAGTTTAATTGAATTTTTAATGGGAAAATTAGCTATCGTGGGAAAAAAAAAACATTTTAAACAAAACTGGCAAACAAATATTTTATACCTTCTCTCGTTTAAGCTTAACAAAATAACTACTGCAAAAAACAAAGAAACTAAATTTGAGCAGTGTTTAAGCAGATAAGAAATTATTGCTATCCCCTCCTTACCCATTAACTAAACATTGTAACAGCGATAACACGTCGCAGATAATGTTTGAGTTCAGCATAACTTGCAGGCAGCGGTACGTGTTTTGCACTTTTACACGTGAAAATATTCGCCGAGGGAAACTTGAGCAGAAAATAATTAATGTATCCGTACGCGTTTCTCTCTGAAGTTGTTCGGTTAGTCGTCGCCCGTACCGCGTGAAGCCGTACGAAATCATTCCAGTTTCTAGCGAGTAATCGATACCCCAGGAGGATACGGGGTTGGGGGGGGGGGGTTGAAGGTCTTCTGTGCGCAGGGAATTCGACGTTTCCCAACCGCTGTAAAGTTACTAACCAAATTTTCCGTCAAGGAGAGTTGGAAAGCACAATTTTCTAGTATTTTTTTCTCTCTTCCTCTCCCGGCCCCCATCCCCTCGCGGGGTGTACCCTTTTCGTTTGCTGCCAGAATTAAAAAAAAAGGAGGATGGGGTTGGGACTTGAGTTACCGCAGAGAAGTCTCGCTGTACCGGCGCCAGGGTAACTTATTGTTCGCGATGTTGGTAACCTGACCTCGGCCTCGTTTTACCCCCTTACATCTCCGCTGGTCCACACTTCACGTCTTCTCTCCCTGTATCCATCCTTCCTTCTCCTCCAACTCCCATCCCTTCGCGTTCATCTTTTGTCTTCAGCCAATGACTTCCCCCTTCAAGCCCTCGTGGCTTCATTCCGCATGCGACGCGCGGCTGGTAGACGTTGGAGCAGGGGCGTCGCTTCGTTACCCCAGGATTACACGTCTACCCCCTCCACCCCACAACCTATACCTTCACACTTGTCCCTGGGGGATTTTCCTGTGTGTTCATTACAGCGAGAATGTCTGTCAGCTGCAGGATTCCATTTCCTGCGCGGGAGAATGGATTACGAGCGACGCGTGCCTGGGAGTTGAAGTCGCCGACAGCTCCGTGGTGTCGACCCAACCTCTCGCCAATATAGTACACCCCACCCGCTTCCTCACTACATGGTCTTTTTTTTTTTTAAGCATTGATTTACGATACGGGAAATCCCGTTGTCAGTGGTCCCTCTTTTTTTTTTTTTTTTTTGTGTTATGAATCTGCGCGAGCTTCGTTTCATCGGTTACCGATGCTTCGATTGAAGCGGGCAGAATGTTCTGTCGTCTCGTTTCTTTTTCTGTCGGGCCACGTCGGCGGGTAGCTACACGGGATTCCGAACTACGCGGTTGTCACGTCGACGGGGTTCCGAACAGCATACTGCATGGTCGTAGGTCATCCACGGTAAAGTGGGAATGTCAATAGTAACTTAATGACAAAATGTAGAATTCAAGTACGTGAAATCAACGAAATCAATTTACAAGAAACGTCTGTTAGTGTTGTCATATAACGATCTATTGAATATTAACGTTACATGCCAAATAAGTTTATATAGTTTGAAATTCAGCAGTGTTTTCAGTTAATGTAATTACTTTATTGTATACTCCATGTGTCAGAGTGCGTGACGTAATTTTTTTCAGTTATTTATTTATTTATTCTCTTAGCACCGCAAGCCCTACTATTTGTATGTTTGGTCTGAGCACGGTCGTAGAAGAACAGGTCTGGACACTCGCCTATCTACCAATGTATTTTGCTTGACCCCCTTGTTGTTTGGCTGTAGTTCGTCAAGTTACCGAGAATGTCGTACTTTTTGGCGCTGTAATCCGGGCAGTCGGACTCAAACTCCGTCCACTTTTCTCAATTGTTAAATTTATAAAGTAAATAAAGATTGCTGGAGCCTTTTCTTAAATTTGTGAGCGAAGAAGTATTTCATAAATTGATAAAAATACGTTTTGATAAATTGTTTATCTTAGCGGGAAAGAAGTGGGCGGAGTTTGAGTCCGACCGCCCTAACTGAAGCGCCAATAAAACTTGGTGAACTTCTCAGAGTTTAAAAAAAAAGTGAAAAATAATAAAATTCAATATGGCGACTGAAACCGAGCCTTAAGAGTGCGTGGTAGGTTTCTACTCAATGACAACCCAGACTTACTAATTCGTTACGCGTGATCTCTTGCGCCGCAGTTAAATGCACGAGGTTCCGGCGTCAGAGATTGCGCCTCAGAAGTTCGTAGCACTGAAAACAATTTTGCTTAAAACTTCAGCTACAAAACTCTTGCCTAGGATTGCTATTGTTTGATTTTCGCAAATTGGCTTGAATAAACCTACAGTTATAGATTAATGCTTTTAGCGTTGAATTATGTGCCACGCCCTCTTAAGCCAGAATAGAAGTGGAGTTGTCGAGTTATTTTTCTGTATAGAAGAGGGGGGGGGGGGG
>PNEQ01009747.1:8099-23530 GCA_003012365.1 Medauroidea extradentata
AACCATACAAGTTATTAGCATCCAGGTACTGTAGATAAGTTTCTGGCTGCGTAGGATTGTATTTCTCACCATCATACTTGTTGTTAGAAACACAGTGTCGCTTCACACACTGGGCCACACCCCCTCGAATACCTCTCTCGAGATACAAGTACATGTCATAATCTGTCAGAAGTTCGAGCTTCACTGATGTTGCCTTCAGCATTGCATCGAATGCATATCCGGGCTAACTTACATAATGCACGCAGTCCAGTCCGTATGTTTCTATGTAGAGGCTGCGAAAGTTCTCAAATACATCTGCAAGTAGCTGAACATCTGTTTTCAAGTAGATGTCTGAGTAGTTCTTCAGAGTTTTGCAAACGAATTTCTCCCACACAGCATGTGCATGTTCGTAGTCTGGATCACTGATGTACGTATCTGTCAGTCGATTGTAGAACTTTTCCTTTGGTGGTAGCTCTGTCTCTTCTAATCTTCCGATACTGTCGATGTAGTCGTAGGGAAACACTCCCTTCCTTCTTACTAGTTCAAATTCATCAGTACTGAAGAATTTCACAGTGTTGCAGAACTTTGCGGCAGGCAGATTTTGTGCTAATGTCGCCAGACTGCTAGCCATGAAACGAAAACTATCGATAAATTGTATTGTGAACTTGTCGCCGAGTAATTTTCCAAATGTAATCATTTTTTCTTCATTGTGTGGGATAATGGTAATATCTTTGCTGTCATATGTCAGTTCTTTGAAGATAAAGTTTTCATCATATGCTAGGTTGTGAAAAAATACAGGAAGTTTCTTCGGGCGTCTTCTGAGCAAGTTACATTGGTTACAGGCCGCACCAATGTACTTTCCACTAAAGTGACAGTGGTCACGCACCTTCACATTGCTTTTACTGAAGCTCCCACTACAGTGACAACATATGTTGGCCTGGAGATATTCTGCATTTTGTGACGGCGTTAGTGGCTCCATCTTTAATGAAGTGTCGTAGATCATCTTCACATTCTACCTATCTCAACGATTTTTTCAACAAAAATCTTAGGTGCATCCTGTCCTGTGTAGATGATAGGTTCTTGAGGCAGTTGCGTCGTCAATTGTGATGGTATGACATCATTGTCAATTTGCACAAAAATACAGAAGCTATATGCTTCATGCTTTTGGTATGCCATGGTAAATGCCGACTCGGAATCAGGTTGACAGGCCTCGACTGGTATCAATGCAGCTTCTAAATCAGAGTACACAACAATCGGCAGTTTAGTTTTGTGTTGTATGTTCTTGAAACATAGCACTGGAGGCCTGCCATGAGGCCCTAACTGTGGCATCTCTACACGGACTGGAGTGTGTTCATTGCAGTATTTCTTGTGTTCGGCTAAGGCTTGTTCGCCTGAAGTCCTGTAACCCGTGTAATGTCGTGGTAGAATTTCAGACATCTCTTGCAGGTGTAAATTTTGTGATCATGAACTGTCACTTGTTGACGAACTAGTCGGGAGAAATTATTAATGTAACAGTAGTGGTTGTTATATTAATCTGTCAAAAGCAGCAAATCGATATGATCAACTTTTTCTTCGTCTGTTACTCTGAGGGGGAATACCTTTTCTGGCTTCTCATCCAGGCAATAAACGTCGATTGATGTCTCAGGATTCTTCTTTTCAAAAGTACTGATTTCTCTTACTGGTGTCGGGAAAGTAATGCCTGTAAAGTCGTACCTAGCTTGAGCATGATAATATCGCTCGTTCACTCTTTCAGGGTTATTTCCTTCGATGAACTTTGCTAACACGGCCCATTTAAAACATTCATTGTCGATATTTCTAGGATTGATGACTGCTCTTTTCGTCTTTATGGAATCTGGCAAGTCGATCCATGACGATGCTCTCAGTGGATCGAGTTTGTTAACTCGTAGTTGAAGACAGTTGACAGAGACGAGTGTCCATCCTGACCCCTTCTTAGAATATTCACGCTCTTCAGTACGTACTTTCAAAATGCTTTGTAACATGGCATTTTCAGTACCGTTAGCATTATAGATTGGCAAATTTTTTGTCTTGAATGCTCTTTTATCTGTTCTCTCGACGAATGGCGCTGGCTTCGCATAGTCACATTCCAGTACGATGTTAAATTTAATGGCTACGTAGTTTTCCACTTAATTTTTCAACTGACCTATATTTTCATACTTGCCGTTAAAGTATTGACATATATCCTTGGCCGTGTCATCATTCTCCACCACATACGTCTTCACATTCCCACGGAATGCAGTTTCTGCTTCGACGAAACCGAACTCTGTTGCTAAACCAGACCCTACTACTATTTTAGGGCAGGTTGAGGGCGTCCTGGAGCAGGATTGCCTAGCAGATTCTGGTGGTGGCACATGTAAATTTTTCTGTATTGGTCGTGCTACTTTACTCTTGTATATCTTCAAGCGCATGGTTAAATTGTCACGACGTGCGAAACAGACACTACAGAAGTTACACTTAAGCAGATTTCGTTCCATGTTGCGCTCAAAACATGCTTCATGCCGACGAGCATTACGAAATTCGGTGAACTGCTTCTTACAATACTTACAGCAGTTGGTCACTTCTCTTTTGATGTTGTTATTACAGATACGTAAGTGCTTCATCAGGTCGTCTTTGCGAGTGATTGATACAGCATACTGCTCACAGATCAGTCTCTCTTCACGGTGCGTATTGAAGTCACAGATCTTCTCATGTCTCAGCATATTATTTCGCAAAGTAAAGACTTTGCCACAGAACTTGCAGTAACTTACATCTAACGAAGAACACTGCCCTTCCATTACTTTAATTAGTTATTCTTCAAATCAGGTAAACCTAACCTAAAATTTCTTGAAGTTCTATACCTAACCTTGAATTCACTATTCACTAGCTAAATAACGCGATGAGCTCAACGTAGCACACTTAATAATCGCTCGAAGTACAGCTACGCGTACAGAGATAATACTCGGACGACAGACAAACAGCAAATGAGCTTGGAACTTCGTGCGGCTGTTTATATACCCTCGCTCTCACCTCATTACTTATTTCGTACACCGTATTTACATCAATCGGACATATGTGCACAGGATAGGTCATGTTTTCATTTAGGACAGTCGCTTGATATTTGTTAACAATTTAGACATAAACATACGACGGCTAGCATTTCTAGACGTCAAGTTACCACTGTGAACATATTAAGCGATATAGAAATTTGAAATCGTGACGTGAGACTCGCTGACTACATAATCACATCGCTTACCGATTTATAAATATTTTCAGTTATAAATTCCGGTATTTTACATAAAAACGAGCCTTCATGAGCATACTTGTTTATAGGTTACTGTTAGATAAATACATTTGTACAGAATATTTTTATTTACCTTTTTTTTTCAATTGCATTATATTTTTTCGTTTCTTCACCTTTCCAAATTACATTATCAACGGACACTGTGTTAAGTATAGAAATTACGTATTAACTGTTGGTAGACTCTGCTTTTTGCTTTCGAAGTGTTGTGGGTGGAAGAAAAACACGAACATTATGCTAATGTACTGGATGGTTTTTGTACCTAATGACAGATTTATTCTTGTTAAAATTATTAAGTACTTGTATGATAATTAAATAAATTCTGCTACCTACGGTTCCCATATATATTGTAATCCGGATTAATTATATATTTAAAGTAAAGTATTTCTACCTCATAATGCAAGTATAAAAGTTGATTTCTTAGCAACTGAACAAATCTTCCTTGATCAAGACTTTATACGATGGCGAACTCTATAATAGTATGACTGTGATGACAAAGAAATAATCAAACTGGTATAAGTTTTCATACGATGCGAGACGGTAGGTACTAGTTAGAATACTGGTACATACAAACGCAAGAATAAAAGTTTTGAACTAGTAACATTACTCGACATCTTTTAATGTGTGTTGTAGACATCCATATAGCGAATTTTATTTTTCAGAGAACTATAACATCAAAGTTTAAGTTTCAATGACGAGAGAAAGTAAGTGGGTGGTAGTATGTGTGGTACGTCAAGATGCTAACATGTCTTTACATGGTAGAGACCGACAAACTTTATTACAGTAGAAGGATAGATGCCAGGAACCAAAACTATAATTCAATTTATATTCAGTACTACGGATTTATATGTCCCGATGTACAACATGATGTTCTCCAGGAAGGCGAAATACCTTTTGAAAATTGTTACATAGCTGTAGGGGAACGCCGGGTAATCGCGAACACTCAATTATATACATCTCTACATGTGCCAGTGGAGTCTGGTTGGTGCTGACATCTGCCGTGTACTTTGGGAAATGTTTCCAGCGTGCCGCCATTGGTGTTGGAGTAGACGCTTAGCCGTAAAGGACACTTTTTGTTGTTTAGTGTGATGTTCTATAAGAACGTGGTTCACTGGAAAAAATCGTAAGTATTTTTATTTCTACTTTATTTTGAAATTCTTGTAGATTAGCTAAAGAGTGGAATGTCACAAGTGTTTGTAAATTGTTTCAACAAAAGACGGGAATTCATAACTTCAGTAATGTTCTGTACATGAAATGGCGTATTTTGTCTTGACGAACACCTGTCGTCCCTGTGTTCGTCATTACCCCACACTGTAAAATTGTGTTTTAAACACGAAAAAAATTATGAAATAGTCAGTTTAGTTCAGAGTATAGGTAACAAAACCTCACTAGAAAAATCACTTAATTATACTTAGAGACACTGGAAAATCGCGGGAATAGTGGACTACTTGCTATGCTCCAACGTGATGTATATAACACTGAATGTTTCGTATCAACATTGGCTATCGTTTATTTGTAGCATTTTTTTCTATCTACAAGAGGCCCAGTTAGAACTTCACAGCTCGGACACATAGCGTGTGTGATTTGTCCCAAAACTGTTCACACGTGTCACGGTTAATATAATACAGTTTATTGGAGGCTATTTTAAACATTTTCGCCATTTTCCAGTATCTCTAATTGTACTTATTGTTTTTACTTATAAAATAATTACTCTGTTATAAAAATTGGAACACATATTTGCGAATGTAACTTGATATTCAATAATCACATTGAAAAGAAAACACATTTAAAATGCGAAGGAAAAAATACCACAGACATCTGTGACATTCATGTGATGACTACACGAGAGTGAAACAATATATATGTACACAGTAAGGAAATATCGTCGTAGCAATGCAATATTTGTTGCAATATTTGTTTCAATATGAGCCACTGCAAATTAGCTTTACGGTTAAAGTTGAATATTTTTTATATTTAAATTATATTTAAAGTAACACATCTGTCTTTACAGCGAAGATAGCTTGCAGTGGCTCATATTCAAATAAATATTTCTTTGTCGCAATACGTTTTTTGTTATGGCACAGAAAGTGATATTACTGTGCAAGTGGAAAAATTGGTACTGTCTCGACGAGGGCAGAATACGTTAATATTTGTTGGTTGATTATGTTATTTTGATTCAGCCTTTGTCTGACATATTCTGGGATTTTAAATCATACATTTATTTCATCTCCCATTTTTTGTGATTAACTGTAATCCTAGCAGCTCGAATTGTTTTAAGCACATTGAACACACTGCATTTGTTGCACACAGTTAGCATATGTCACCTTGCTGCCACGTGGAGGCAACATACTGACAATGTGGCAAACATAGCATGTTGCCACCACATGGGCTGTCCGGGAATATTACACAACAAATATGATTGCACATACTTTGAAATGAAAATAAAAAAACAAGCTATGTAGGTTATTTGAACGGTACTTTGAAATCAATAATTATAATGTAATAAATTGTATTGTATTCGTAAAAAAACGAGTTTACATTATTATTATGTTTCCTCACTGCAGATGCTAAGAAGTAAGAAGAGATCAACTGATAAGGCAAAATGGACAGAAGAAACTATGTCGAATGCTCTAGCTGCTATCCAGGAGGGTGAGAAGTTTCGCCACGTTTCACTATTCTTTCAAATTCCTATTGCAACACTCCATGGAAGAATTAAATCCAGTGACTGTAAGAGTCCTCAGATGGGTAGAAAACCAGTTTTCACCGAGGAACAGGAAAAGGAGATTGCTGAACATGCATTTAATTTGGCCAAACTTTTCTACAGCATGTCTGCAGATGAATTGAGACGTTTGGCTTTCCAGTATGCTAAGAAAAATGGTATAAAGTGCAATTTTAATGAAGCTAGTGGTATGGCTGGCAAAGACTGGATGTATGGTTTTTGAAGAGAAATCTACAGCTTAGTTTGAGAAAACCAGAACCAACAAGCATCAATCGAATACTCAGGTTTAATAAAGTAGAAGTTCAGCGATTTTTTTCAAATTTGCGCATAGTGATGAATAAATTCAAATTTCCACCACAGCGTATTTTTAATGTTGACTAGAGTGGGATCTCTACCGTGCAAAAACCTTGCAGAATAATTGGTCCCAAAGGACAGAAGCAAGTTGGTGCAGCAACTAGTTGGGAAAGAAGGAGGAACATTACTGTCTGCTGTGCTATGAATGCTGTAGGAACTTACGTGCCTCCCATGTTCATTTTCCCCAGGGAAAGAATGAATCCAGCTCTCAGTTGAGGGGGGCCAACTGGGACTCTGTATGAGTGCTCGAAGAAATCGGGATGGATGACTGAGGAGCTGTTTCGTGTGTGGCTTCAACATTTTTTACGAAACCATCAGTTGAAGACCCAGTGCTTATCATCCTAGATAACCACTGCAGTCACACCTGCTTAGCAACTTATGAGTTCTGTAAACAAAATTGAATCACACTGTTGTCAATACCACCCCATTCCTCACACAGACTTCAGCCATTAGATATTTCATTCTTTGGCCCACTGAAGTCAGCATTTAACAAAGAGTGCGACCAGTTTTTAAGGTACAACTCTGCAGACAAAATAATTCCTACTGATGTAACATCCATCTTCAGTATGGCTTATGTTGGTGTAGCAAACATGGACAAAGCAGTTTCTGGGTTTAAGAAGGCAGGAATTGTTCCCTTTAATGAAAATATTTTTTCTGACGATGATTTCTTTGGTGCATCACGACTGATGCCAATTGTAGATGATGAAGAAAATTCTCCTAATGAAACATTAGCAACACACATTGAAGAGGAAGTAACTCGACGGAGTCCTGATGACATTCCGGAACCAGTTCAAGACAACAGAATGGTTACTGGTGAAGAGGAAATGGCTTCCCATGTTCCAAATGAGATTCTTGAACAAGTTGATGACAACATAATGGTCAGGGCTGAAACCTACAGAGGAAGTGACAAAAACGAAACAGCTATTCGTGCTGTAACTGTAGCAGAGATTTTTCCATTACCAGGACCTTCAAAACGGCCCCAAACCAAACAGAGACAGAAATAGCATTCCGAAATTATAACTTCAACCCCAATGAAAGATGTTTACAACGAAAAGGAAAAGAGAAGACAGAAAAGGAAGCAACATGAAGGAAAAGGAATTAAAATGAAGAAATCATCAGCTGCTGGAAGGAAGCGAAGAAAAGTTTCGAGAAACCTAAACTTTGAATCATCCTCTGAGGAAGATGTGGATGAATCGCAACTGTGTGATGATGAATCAGACGATATTGACGTGATAGCAAACAGTACCGATATCTGTTGCATTTGTGAGGAGTTTGGTCGCAATAATGAGGTTTGGTTTAAGTGTGTATCTTGTGAAAATTGGGCACACAAAGACTGTACAGCATGTGAGCGATCCGAAGGTTTCTGTTGTGATTTTTGTTTAAAAACATAAATAATGACTAGCTGGATGAATAGTGTAAGAATCAGTTCTTTGATTTGTTTAGATGTAGCTTAAGTATTGTGTGTGACAATTGCTAAGCGTTGTGCTGTTACTTGCACAGAGAGTTTGGTGTTTCTTTGATGAAATAAGTTTTTTATTCTTATATTATGTTAAATGTAGTTTTGTAAGGGAAAAAATATGGTTTTCAATTGACAAATAAGTATTATTGATATTTAAACTGAGTTCCCTTCTAAAATTGCTGTTAAGTTTCAAACATTAAATTACTGTCAAGAGTGTGGGGTAATTGCGAACATGTGTTCACCATTACCCCGTGGTATGGGGCAATGGCGAACATTGCAGCATATTACAAATTTAATTTTTCTGTTAGCAAATCTTTTTGTGGTGTGTTCTATCATACATATAATTGTTCGGGATAAAATATTGAGTAACTTAAAACCCAGTATGAAATAAATTATCACTTAATACACTACTCAAAACAAGCATTCCCCTTAAGTGTTCGCCATTACCCCACTCTCCCCTACGTATGAGTCCTTGCCTTCTAGTATCTATAGTGTGAAAGTTGATTTTATATCCGTCATAAGTATACATATTTTTTAAAACAGCGACTATAATCAACGATAAAAAGCAATAAATTTGTCAAATTTTCGAGCTCCGAACCAAGGACGCAGTCATTGCCAGCATACTTACTGATGAATTCTTATTTCAGACGTGTATAGGCTTTATGAAATCGGTTAATCATTCATGGGAAATATTAATGTGTTACGGAAAATGCGTTTTTGTCTTTAAGTTGGCGGTATTTGTACTAATCGTCTGTGACGAGCACGGTTTTCCCATCAGCTTTATTATAGACACGTCACAAACTAGCCGATTATTAATTATATACACATATTTGTCTTAAAACGATGTTTAGTACCAGATTTATCCTTGTTGAGATTGTTAAGAACTAGTATCGCAATTAAATTAATTGCGTTGCATACAGCTCCCTTTATGTATTGTAGTCCGAATTAATGGCATATTTTAAGTAAAGTAGATTATTTCTACCTCTATAATGCGCGTATAAAAGTTGTTTACTTATCAACTGATCCAATCTTCCTTGATAATTAGTATATTCGATAGCGAACTCTGTAACAATATAGTTTTGATTAAAACTAAATCATCAAACGGGTATAAATTTTCATAAGACTGCGAGCCGGTAGGTACTAGTTCGAATACAGGTACATACAAACACGAGAGGAAAGTTTTGAAGTATCAACATTACTCATTATGTTTTACTGTATGCTGTAGGCTTCCCTATGTCGAATTTTATTTTTCATGTCACAAAAACATCAATGTTTAAGTTACAATGACGGGAAAAAGGAATACGGTGGTCGTATGTGTGGCACGCCAAGATGCTAACATGTCTTTACATTGTAGAGATCAACAAACGTTATTACAGTAGAAGGATAGACACTAGGAACCAAAAGCATAATTAAAATTATATTCAGTACAAGGGATTATACGCCGCGATGTACAACATGATGTATCCCCAGAAGCCGTAATAACGTTTTAAAACATGTTACATAGCTGTACGTATGGGTCATTGCCTTCTAGTATTTATAGTGTGAAAGTTGATTTTATATCCGTCATAAGTATACATATATTTTTTTAAAACAACTATAATCGACGATAAAAAGTAATATAAAGTTGTATAGTTTTCGAGCTCCGAACCAAGGACGAAGTCATCGCGAGTGTACTTACTGATGGAATTCTTATTTCAGCCGTGTATAGGCTTTAGGAAATCGGAAAATCACTCATGGGAAATATTAATGTGTTACGGAAATGCGGTTTGGTGTTAAAGTTGGTGTCATTTGTACTAATTGTCTGCAACGAGCATGGTTTTCCTATCAGGTTTATTCTAGCGGAGTCATAAATATATTAGTAATATTCTGCTAGTTTAATTGGCTTAAGAACGATGCTTAAAGCATTAGGTAAAGCGAAACCGGTATTTACATTACAGGCACCTGTCCTTCTGCATAACTCTATCCAATAAGTACGGCACTAAAGACTGTATGTCACCACTACACACGTACCTATAGTAGTTTTCATACAAGTGAAAATAAGTGTTAGGTTAAAGGAAGAACAGAAACAAGGCTAGAAATGTAACTTGTTAGAAGGACAGGTCAGGTCAGGTTAAGTTAAGTTAGGTTAGGTGGGATAGCGCTATTAATGGTGATACTTGGAAATGGAGACGGACTAAACCAGTAGTACATACAACACCAACACTATCTAGCAGACGACACTGGAACCAAGACGACTGGTATAGCTACTAGCTCTCCTAGTGGAAAGACGCAGCACCAAAGTATTAATAATCAACGCCATATAGGAGACTGTCATTAACTACTGGCAGACCTACCTAGAGGACAACTATAAAACTAATTAAAAAAAAAACAAGATGGAGGGTGGAGCCAATGAGGGTTGCTAGGTAATAAGACAACGGACATTGATCAAAGATAGTGGATGAACAGCCTAACAAGAAAGAGTATAAAATACAGAACAGATCCGGCTCCTAGGCTCCTGCAATAGAACCGCCATTACTACACTACTGATGCGCACCGAACTTTGCTACAGATTTTACACCAATAAACTGATATGGCCACCGCTTAGTGTCCCGTAGTAAAAACAGTTCGGCGGGAACCTTGCACGCTAGTTAAGTGGCCCGCCTCGTTGCCATAAAATCACACTGCAGCGTGTTTAAAGAAAAAGTTTTACACGGAAACTAATACACGTGTATTCACGCCGGTTCTCTACGAAAAGAACACACACTTCAGACGACTGCCCTTAAGCACTTTCAAGACCACACACGTATTATAAATCCCCTTTTAGGGCACGTCAAAATGTATTAAAACGGGTATTTCAGACTGCTATAACGGAACATATACCAGCCGAATACATGTGAAACCACTTAAGGGTAGTGCATTGGACTTTAGTAAAGTGATTTCGTAAACAAAACAATAGGGTCACCACTTAACGTCCCATAGGAAATTTGTTTGTTCGCGAAGACTTCACGCCTTAAGCGTAGAGGCGAATCACCGTTGTATGGTCCATACGACGTCGCTTTTAGCACCATACCTCACTCACACAAACACATGTGCCACTAGGCCGGCCCCTTAAGAGGAGTCCTTCGCGGTGTCAAATTTCCACCTTTGACGCGTGGTAACAGCGTAGCGATAAGAGCCAGTGTCCCACGCTTGACGAGAAGCACATCGCCTCTATTCGCAGCGCGCCAAAATGGCGTGCAAGGTTTCCGTTGTAGTCTTTTCACTATGGGACTTTAAGCGGTGGCCCCAATATTTTATTTTTGAATAGTTTGAAGTAAAGACCAACGCATGCTTCTCGTTTTGCACTTTATGAATTCAGGTAATATTTTCGGAGTTACAACAGTCTAAAAAAAACCCGTTTTTAGCCATTTTGAGAGGCCCGAATATCATGTTTCTAACAAGCATGCTGCATTTTTGAAAAAATAGAATCATAGTTTCAAGCGTGTGTTCTTTTCGTAGGCAAACATAATATGAATAACTTAAGCGGTTTCGCGTAAAAATGTATGCGCTTGACACGCTGCAACGCCGTCCATGCGCCAGTCGAGGACTTCTCTTAAGAGCTTGGCTCGTTGAGGTGATGCGGCATTTGATGTGTGTTTCAAGGTCACCCTTATGTCTGTCATTTCTGAGCTTCTGACGCGCAGGTAGGCAGTTAGTTGGACCTGGCGCATGAGTTCCTCTGTAGCGTGGTACGAAAAGTGATTTTTTTATGTATAACTAGGGACCCGTGTTTTTCGCGAAAAGAATTTTGCCCCAGTTTGTTTCAGTGCCTTTTGTACACACATGCAATTGTGCTTCATGGTTATTGGCAACGTGTCTATGTGAAGAGCCGTATCTCATTAGACTGAGCCAATTACAATAACGTTCGTGCAACACCATACGTCTGTGATTTGCCGGTAGAATCCCTAGGCTCGTGATAGTTGGAAGTATTCAATCACTGACCACGAAGCAGAACTGACACCGATACAAAGTGGGCCAAATTTCTTTCCGCGAAAAACACGGGTCTGTCCGTATGTATAACTATTGAAAGTGTTTCTACTGCCCGTTGTATGCGAAAAGAAGGCAGACTTCAATCCGTCTCTGTCGTTTTAAAAATACCGACTGCTTATGAAAAAAACACGAATTCCAGCTCCTCAAAAGTTTTTTTTAAATGCCAGCCGTAATCGTAAAACAAAACGATAGACACCTGCGTCTGAGTTAAACACATGCTTTCCACAGATTAAATAATAAGGTCACCGCTTATAATTCCATTGAAAAACACTACGAAAACACTGGACACTAGTTCAGTACTCTGCGCTTAGAGGCGAAGCGACGTTTATAGCACGCATTGGAGTCGACTTATCGCCTCCCCATTTCCGTGTCTCAAACGAAAATAAAAAACTAAGGTCCAAACAACTCTTAATGGACCAAATATTATCAAACTAAGTACTCTTGGTGGCCTGGTCAATGTGTGTAATATTTATCATTTACGTTTCAATATATTTATTGTATAAGTTTATGTAATGATGGGACCTGTCGTCAGTTGCTTCATGCTAGTGTTGGGTAATTGTATGATAAAGTGCAGGTAACATAATATTGTAAAAACTGCCGGGCAGTTAGTGGACAGTTATGTTTTGTTATAAGTATGGCGGGCGGCATTAACTGCCGGCTGACGTATCTAGACGCTGAAAGGAAATGCTGACATGAAGATAATGACATCTCAATTACTTGTTTTGTGTCTTCAAAACAAGATTTTCGTACTGGAAACATAAAAGTTGGGTAGCTTCTCACACTCAGTAATCCATTTCTTCTTCTTTGAAGACGGCATTGTCTTTATCTATTACACAATAATACCTTCATTTAGTGTAAGATATGCAGTACAATTATTATTTGTATTTACGTAAATAGGCCTATTTTTTAATAATCAGCCACATATTCAAGTATTATAATTGCGCAATACTCGTACTCATTTAAGCATGAATAAAGAGTATCATGTACATAGTCCACTAGTGTGTTGAATGCCTCCTTTTTTAACTTTTAGTTTTGTGTATTTTTGCATTGAAATATTGTTAAAAAAAGGTACCACAATATGATGTGAGTTTCGTTGTAAATATTGCTTTATAATTATTAGTGATAATTTTATAACAGTTTTATGTAATGGTTAGTGATAACATGTAGTAAGTATACTTCGAACCTATAGTACGTAATGCGATAATGTTCGTCGAAAGCTCATAATTTTGCGGGGGAGGACTAGTTGTGAGGAACACCCGACCCACCAAACAAAGCGGGTGATAGAAGAGGGGATCCAGGGGGCCTTTCCCTTTACGAGGAAGTTTGAGGTTTCAAGGCAGAAAATTTTTGCTTTTTAGCATTTTTCATACCTAAAGATCCTATCTATATAGCTGGTTGAAATTGCGATTGTTTCATATAAAATGGTGTCAGTGAGCATTTTTGCAAATGCACAGTTATATAATATTCAATGGTTATATTACCTGCTGGAACCTTGTCCTACGGCAAATCAGTATTTAAATACCAGGAGATACCTGAATATTACATAATGCAATTTTAAAATTATTCTGTACGTATGCAAACGTAAATTACTAATGAAATAATTTAAATGACTTAATTAAATCACTTTCATTACTGCAGAATTTTTATAACTTGTTACAAAGATAAATAACACAGTCAGTTGGCTATATTATTACACACATTCGCTAAAATATTGAGGATGTTTACAATAGTTTTTAATACGCTTTGTGTGTTTTACTTGCTGTAGTTTTTGTTAATTCATTAATGTAAAAATTATTTAATCTTAAAATTTGTCAATGTGCCATTAATTAGTACATCAAACGTTGTTCACTTATTTCTTTTGGATATTTTACTTTACGGAAATATTCTGAAATAATTGTGCGATTAGTATATATTTTCAAAACAAGTGAACTGAAATAATCATTCTGACTTCACCGTTCTCTTTTTCACTATTTGAATGTTGATGCTTCATCAAAGCGCACACACGGAAAAACTTTTTCGCAAGGGACACAGATCTTAAGGTGAAAGGGGAGACGCGACTGGTGTGAATCAAATCCGCGACGCTGCGTTTGCATGCACTATTTCGTAAAGCTTGCGCGCGGAAGTCAACTCCACTTCCCCTACTGTATTGCTTGACTGAAGCCCTGCGTCTGCGCCTCGTAGTTAGGCCGGGCGTGGTGGCCTTGCCACGGGAGAAGCGCGTATCATGTTACACGTTATCAAAGGCTGCAGGGAAGATTTCTATTTCACAGCGGCATACCTTGCCGTGGCTTATAAAATGTATACGGTAAATTTGTTAAGGGTGCTCGGTACGGTATGCTAAACAGCTAGAAACATGTGTACCATTATTGAACATTATTGAGGGAACGAATGAAGTTAAAGTATACCGTTTTCGGAAGTAGGTGTCGTAAAGTCGTATAATTGTCTAAGACATTTGACGTATATAAAAATCTTTTAACTTTGTTAAGAAAAAAATCTGGAAAATAAGCCTTTTTTTAGAGATTTAGTTAATTGTAGTAGAGTAATGCAGCATGAATAACACACAAAACCATGTCTTAGACTTGTTCCTTACCATGCTGTATAGCATGTTGCAATCTGAACATTTCTGGAATAACTATTATACTGTAAAAAACAGTAATTAAAATTAAATAATTTCAATTTTTTACCCGACAAAAACAGGACCTCTGCTTGTGGAGATATGTTACTTCTATCCCCAGTACCTTGAGTGAACGTGGAGCAGTTAAGAGAGGACAAGAAGTGGCAACTCATGTTACCAAAACTGACAGGGATTATCTGCAGCACCCGATCTATCAGCTAGAGCCAGATTCTCAAGAAAATGCCACGAGTCCTGCGGTAAAGACGAGTGAGGAGTTATTTTATTCAGTTCGGTTTTTGTGCAGGTTACGAATATTATAACGCATAAAACGAAATTTCTATGTTGTTACTTTTATTTAAAAGACTATATGAAAGCCACCGATTTCGATTCCTGGGTTAGCATATTCGTATTCTACAGGAAATACTGAATAAAATTATACCTCACTCGTCTTTACCGCATGATTGAAGCCATTTAGTCACTCAGCTGATAGACTAACAAGTCTGTTCCCTTGTTTCAATTGGTTCATTATAAGCTTACGTTTAGAACGTTCTACGTTTTGAGGATACATATATAGAAAATTTGTGTACAAATTATACAATACAAATAATTAAACTGCTCGGTGTTGATCAATTTATTCTTCAATACACCAGTAAGAAAGTACTTTACATGTAAGAATTTCAAATTTTGACAGCCGATGCTACCAATATTTTTAACACGCGCCAGACACGTGGCAACCATTTAAAACAATAGGACGTGACCGTATGACCTGATGAAGCAGTAGTGGCAGCCCTGATCAACAAATAGGTTAACTTCCATCGCCGACGTTGAAAGTAGTGTACATTATACATGAAAAATAAGTAAGCATTTCGGAGGAAACGTAATATAATAAAACGGCTTCGTATCCAGCATTAGTCAGTTAACTATTTTATTCTATTCAAATCGCGTAATTTTATAACTAATTTACAAACAACCGCATCGTTATCAGTTGACCTAAAACCAAAAT